>JARQTJ010000283.1:681412-751276 GCA_030142635.1 Trachelus troglodyta
TGGTCCAGTATGATGGCCTTCTCGAACCCTGAAACTTTTGTCTGAAACATTTTTGGATATGATCAATAGTTTGAGTGTTATTGCTCTGTAACACTTTATGTGCCTCACTCTGTATAATTAATTTTTAAAAAAAGTAGTCAAGTAGCGTGTTGGGCACGCACATGATAGGGTTCCGTAATCAGTCTGTAGTAGCTATTGGCGAAAGATGTAATCTCCACAAAGCGTGAGTGTCGTGTGACGATTTATAGAAAAAGAAGCCGAAGCCAAAATCGAAGTCAAATTGATTTATTAAATGTAGAAATTGTACATTTATATAAAGGCCGACTTTCAACTTGATTAAACTACTATTACTTCGGAGCTACACATGCAATATGTAAATGAAAGAGTGAATCAGATCAAGAAAGGGAAAACAGTGTTTTGCTGCAGTGTTCGTTATAATCTTGATTGAATGTACTAATTGAGAGCTACATTTAGGAATTTTTTTCAGATTTTTTGCATCGATAGTTATTAGAAAGGGGGAGGACACTCTGATAACGACTTTGAAAGCAAATATCTCGAGACAGAAGGGTTAAAATAAGAAGGTTTAAGAAACCTTTTAAATTGCATTTGAGGAGACCTATTAAAAGACACTTCACTCGATGGAGTGAGCAAAAAAATTTCGAGTTCATTTTTTAGTCTTCGGGAGGGGAATAAATAAAAAATTGTTTCTTGAATGTTATCATTTCTGTTTTTGGGTCATCGATCTACGTCTACGTATCAAATTTTATCTTAATCGGTCCATAAATGAGAGAATGGCAGGCCCGTGACGTACAGACAGACGGACGGACTAATCGAAACCATAAGGATTCCTAGATTTCAGTAAATGTTAATAAATTTCTGCAATAGTTCATTGTTTTTTAATCTGTTTTATAATAGTACAGTATAATGTTAATTAAATTAATAATATTAAATATTGTTTTGTTGTATGCATCATGTGACCGGATAACATTACAGACGAGACTAGCTGGTGGTGACCTTCGCAGCGCTATCATAACCGCCTTATCCACTTCCGCCTTTTCTTCTTTAGTCTCTCACGCTAAATAAATGTAATTCATCAATTTCTTACTTTTAGTAATTAATTTGTTAAATCTTTCCTTACGCATTTTTTCATCCTTATTTCGTTTTTTCT
Source organism: Trachelus troglodyta (assembly GCA_030142635.1). NCBI lineage: Eukaryota > Metazoa > Arthropoda > Insecta > Hymenoptera > Cephidae > Trachelus > Trachelus troglodyta. The sequence continues at coordinate 682,581 of JARQTJ010000283.1, forward strand.
TCATCAATATTCATTTGTTGGCAGCGGTGAACGATAGATGGTAAAACAATGTTTTTCAATTTTTTTGTTAAATAGGGGAAGCCCACTCCGACTTAGATAACAAATACCTTAAGTTTAAATACCCTCCATTTAAAAATGAATCAAGGATTAAACTATTCGCAATTTAAATATCTCAAAGACACTGGCAACGAGCGGCAAATAAATTCGGCTACGAATTATCAAAATTCTCTAAAATACGTATGTGCCTTTAAAACGGTAATACCCTATTGTATATTATCATTAGCGCAATGATTCATGCATAATCTTCAAGAATTAAGACAAGGGTATCAAAAGTGAATTCGTATTACAAAATACTAAATGAGGTATCATCAATAAAACAAGAATATAATTTTCAAAAATTTCATTAAATACGGGTAATGAATCCTCGAAAACCAGGCGAATTGATCGCTTTTCGTGAAATACTATTATTTTCCCTATTATCGTTTAGAGTTTTTCACGAATTGTACTAATCCTTTTAATTGCGAATCATCGCGCAAACGATGTACAACTTATAAAACGACTGCGTAACGCATTCACCATTATGTCTTGGTAATTGATTTACTGGGGAATACATTTTTGTTCTATTTTATTCAGGAAGTATCACTAGAGACTAGAGTATACCTAGAGAATAGACTATACCTTTTACTCCGCATTAAACCAAAGGACCTGTCGCACGACTGCCAGTCAGCGAACTTAAGTATATATATATTACAATACACGTATAGGACTCAAATCACGCATGCCACATGGTTTTTGTTTTCTCAAATTTTCTCATAAGAATCGCTTCGTTTCTTTATTTATATATAATATCCGAGTCTCTTGCATCAATTTGTCAACTTGATACAAAAAGGTTTAACATCTCTGTCTAACGGTTATACCCTTTATGAAAGGTACCGAGACCCCACTCCTCCCCTTAATTCTATAGCAATTTCTCAATAGAAACGCTTTTGATCGATATTAGAAGTACTCGAGGTATACCACGATAAATATTAAATCTACGACACTTACTTTTCAATTATCATGCAACAGACTCGATATTTATTTCCTTTTCTCTCTAAATTATCATTTAATTGAGACAAGGGCTACCGCGCTTGATTTCCCATCACGTCCGTTGATAAACAAATGTTATAATTGTAACATAAACAATAAAATAACAACTTTTTAATTATACATTTCCGAGTTGCCGATGCCTTTAAAATTTTACCAAAGATTAAGACTATACTACACGATAACAATAAATATGCAAGATACCTTGAGATATTTTTTTCCCCTTTAAGTGCTTATATCAAGCCAGTGTCATATGCTTGATTGACATTGACTCGAAATATGTACTCTATAATTTGTTTGTGTTTTGTATTTATTAACGACTTTAAGCTCGTTACACTATCTGCGACGTCATTACGTTCGCAGAGGTAATGAGAATTTGGGATACAATCTAGTACAGATTAATCCCTTTTTTAAATATCTGACCGAGGTATCTCACAGCGTAGAAGAGCACAAGAAAAGAATGCCAGATACCGACGAATATAAAAAATGGATGGGTGTCGTATACGATAAGTAGACAAACCTTCGTATGATTTAGCGACTGGTATTAGCTAACTCGGGCCCTACGCAACGTGGAGAAGTTTTGAGTCGTGTTTAAGCTTCTTCTCGTTAAGTCCGTACGTCGTTAATTGTATTAATATCACAAATTCATGTTTCCCGCCACGAATCAAAGTCGCGGTCCATCGACACTCATGTAATATTGAATGATATCAAGATAGGATCTCGATAATTAGAGAAAACGGTCACAAGGAGCTAGCAGGCGCGTTCGTTAATTCATTTCTTGCATTACAATAAGAGAATCCGGATGAAAACTCTGTCGATCGTAGGTAATAATAATAAAAAGCGCCGTTTCTTAATGTATTCGGTGCGATTTTTATTATTGAACTTATTAAACGCGTTCTAATGTAATAACAGCTGCCTTTATAAGGGTGTACAGGTTTACGTCTTTCGAAAGCTTTCTAAAAGAATCAGCCTGCTTATGGCACGATAGGAAGTAACGCTGCAATTCGCCACTTACATATTAATTGAAACGGATTGCAGGTGTCTCTGCGGCTCGCCCGTTCGATTCGATCGGTAGCCGACATTCTTTATAAGAATTACACACCCCTAGCCATCGCTAATATTTACGAACGAATATAAACATTGAAAAGGCCAACTCATGGGAGTGCAAATAGAGCCTTATCGTCGGGGAGGCTGAGCGGTAAGGTCGAGGGGCGTTCTTTCGCGCCTTTAGATTATGCTCTGAAGTTAGCTTTTGCTTTTTATTACGCGTATTATTATCGTCAACCGGGGTTCTGAGCCGTCAAACAATCATACGACACATGCGGAGCACGATAGACAAAAGAGAGAACCAGGCTGATCGTGCCAAGGAGCTGCGCGACAGAAACACACGCAGCACTATTAACAGTGCTCCAAATTGCACCGCCCGATGCAGCCAGTATAATCTATAAAGGAAAACGATAGATCGATAAATACCATTGTTGTCTTACTTATACCATATACATATAAAAGCTATGCACAAAATTGAACTCACTTTGTGATGTGTGAGCGGGCAGCTGGCAGTGTATCCGGGCTTTCCTTGAGGATGAATTGTCGAATTCCCACAATGTAATGCTCTAAGTAAGACGGCCAGTCGATCTGCTTTACGTCAAACATAAACGTCTGCCTGTCTTCGGGACTGAGCTCTTCTCCCAACCTTCTAACATTGTCGTCCATGAAGTTCCACTGTTGCGTACTGAAGTACTCCAAACATTGAGCTGCCTTTTCCAGCTTCTCTTGAACACGAACCATTATGGGTCGCGTACCTCTGATACGCGCAAGTAGATCTAAGATGTGAGCCGGAAGTTTGTGCTGAAACGTTATGCACAATTGATTGAGAATCGTGGAACTTCGGCAGCAGCCACCCGGATACCAGACTGCATCGTTTGCTGGATGTAATCGGCTGTATTTGAAAGACAGATTGACGAATTGTTTCCACGTTATAGGATTTTGTTGGCCGGTACAGCAGTTATAGACAGTGATACTTTCGGAACGATGAGTCGCTGTCCTCCAGGCAGCGCAGATCATCAAATTGATGACAATGTCAACCGGAACGAGATCAGCGACCTTCTGTTCATGACATAGCATTGTTCTGTAACAGAAGTATTGTGTCATTAATCTACTCCTCGCACACATCACTCCCTAAACTCTTTTTCAATCGTAAGTTTTGTCCTCACCTGAAGAAACCTTTACCAGCAGCAGCTATTATTCCAGTTGGACCATTCCAATTATCGACCCAACCAGCCACTGGCTCCCTGAATGATGACAGTACGATAGACGGTCTGACTATTGCCACAGGTAAACTACCACTCTCCCTCAGGAGCATCCTCTCGGCCAATGCTTTGGTAAACGTGTATGTATTTGGTCGTCCGGCAATCAATCTAGGTGTCAATTCGTCGACCAAGGCGTCATCCATCCATTTCGTACAAGCGATCACTTGCTCAGGATCTTGCGGTGCTGGATAGATTTCCTCACCCACATCCTTACGATCGCAGTTGCAATAAGCGGTAGAGACATGAATGAGAGCCTGATGACAGAAGAAAAAATTCTTTCAATACCATATTAACCTTGTGACCACGTTTGTTTAACTAATGGATACAAAGTATATGTCAGATTCTAATGTTAATACACATGAATATATAGTAGCTATTGGCATAGAAGATTGGCACACAAGTCACAGTCCAACTCTTAGATTTAAGATTTCTAGGAAGTCGTACTCAAAGGTATTTTTTGTGTTATTCATTAGGACGTAATCGCAAAGTTTTACATCACGTGTAAAATCATCGGCACATCTACGTGGAAACACGTACCAATGTTTTATGTATATGCTGAATTATTATAACGTCCTAGCACGTATTCTTAAGAGTTTACCTCAAGGTTGTGCATGCGATGGCAGAGCTCGACAAGACGTTTAGTTCCAAGCATGTTGATGGTTACAGATAGTTTTAAGGCCTCGTCGAATTTGACGGTAGCTGCTGAATGAAACACCACCGAAACATATCGAATCAGCGTTTCCTGATCGATTTCCGAGATACCCAATTCAGATTCCGTTACGTCGCCGGCTACGGGTATTATTTTCGTCAGCTCCAAAGGACAGTCCCGGCGCAGTTTCTCGAACAGCTATTGAATATGATTAAAAAGGCAATCAATATAGGATTATAAAAACAATCAAGAACGGTACGTAAGAAAATGAAAAATATAATTAAAGAGACAAGAGACAATAAAAGAGAGACAAAAATTTTCAACGTACCGGTCCATTCAAAAGTTCCTGTAACCTTTGCTGAACATCCTGTCCTCTCTTCGGCCTTATTAGCAAATAAATATTCTTTATCCCAGGACAGGATCTTAGAAGCTTCTCCACGAGGACCTTCCCCATAAATCCTGTACCACCGGTGATGAAGATCGAGCGATCTCGATAGAAATCTTTGACCGAAGTATAGTCGCCGCCTGTCATTGTGGCCATCTCCCTGAGTGACTAGATTATTAAATACGTTACGACAGAACGCTTCGAAGAAAACGGAAGAGAGCGTGCGTGAAGACGAAAACTCGCAATTTTTTTTTCTTTCTTTCAAAGACGAAGACTCCTCTTGATGTGCGTTGAAGACTGCTTCTCGTTTTTGTTCTTTCTAGATTCTCCAAGTGGACTCATGGGTACGTCTAGACTCATTGCGCGCAAATCAAATCGCTCTTCCTGAAACAGACAAAAGTCAACAAAATTAAAATTTGAAAGCAAATACAGAATTACTCGCGGTCATCGATGGCAGATAAAATTATTTCAACGCTCTTATTTTGGTGACAATAAAATTTTGGAAAATTCACGATAAAATTTAATTTACAAATATTCACCTTTCCGAACGCGACTGTTTATTTTTACATTTTTTTTTAAATCAAAACGTCAAATAATGTATCACCGATGAAACACTCGTTTGTCTATATATTTGTATATTATGAATTTATTTTCTGAATGGGAATAATTGCACGTGTTTCGTATATAGTTGGATATTACACGTCGGATATTAATTACAGCCACGTCATCAATGATTAATTCGTCAACGTAACGGATAACGTACACCTTACACTTACACTTGCATACTTTTACATGAAACTAACAATGCAACGATAATCGATGAATTTTACACGTGTCAAGAATAATTATTAAAAAATTAAAAAACACTTCTGTCCAAATCTTTATATAAGCGCAATATCAACGAAACAAAATTTCTTAAAATGGTACGAAAGCGATTTTTAAAGAATGACTACTCTGCCTATTCTCATCCATATGTACATCAGCTAGTAGCACTTTAATGACCAAACGAGAGAGCCGAAGAAAAAGAAGTGCCAAAACTGATAGTCTAAACGTGCCTAAGTATCTTACCACAAGTGTCTGAATAGTTGGGAATATAGAGCCGGTGTAGTCGCATATGCACGGTATCGGTAAAAAGTACGTGATAAGGCTAAGATAACAAAGACCATCTCCATTTTGATAAATAGTCATTTAGACTCTTCCTTGATTCTTCTGCGAAGGCACGTCTCGATTAAAGATAATAAATATTCATACTATTGTGTATATACATTAATGAGTGCATCTGCTAGACATAGAATTAAATCCTAAAATAAAAAAAAACACGAAAAAAGTATGCTAGACAAAATATCATAATATAGTTCACAAAATAGCGTTAACTTAATAAGAATCTAATGTAATTTGCTTAGATTTTTGACTGTCTGAAAAAAATTCAAAGACTGTGTGTTTGGATGGCAGACAAATTTGATATCCGATAAAACAGTTTAATCTATTTCTTGAAAATTATATATAAAAAAGTTATAAGACTCTTTAGATTGCGTGAGGAGACAGTTACCGTTTTGTCTCACTTAAGCGTTCAAACAGTCAATACAGTTACGGTTGCTCAATAGTTACTAATCTTGATCAGAAAACTCTAGTGGTTCGTCTATCAAGGCAAAGAAGTTCATGACACAGTAAATAAGGTTGGTCACGAGGATTTAGCTAGACGGATAGAGGTCACTGATCTCAGCAAGGCAACGCTGTAAGTCGTAATACCGCGTAACGGATCAATAAAATTTCGCAAAGATAACTTATCGGTGTGACTTATAAGAATTTCGGTAAAGTTGATTAATTGCAAATAGATTACAGTTTCGTCGATGACGCATGCGCGCGACGCGTCAGTCTACAGTGTAACTGGGTTTTATGACAATGGTACAATAGAGAGAGAGACATACACAAAAACGTGATTCGGTACCACTACGATTTTTGTTATTTCCAATTAGCGACATCTCGCAGTACGGTACGTAGTGCGATAAGTTCCCGGTCGCGATAAAATAATCGCCTGTATTACGATAACCAGTGAGATATGCTTCGTGTAATACGAGCCGCTTGAACAGAACCTGAAATGAAGATAAGCACGTGCATTTTTACAGTATACGCTAAAGTCACCGTTTCAAGACGGAAAAATAAAGAAAGACACGAAAAAGAGAATTACAAGTCCCGTAGAAAGATTCTAACCTCAAATTCCGTAACTGTAAATAACGTATACATCCTGCACAGAGAAAAGGATTCGGCTGACAACAAGGTAGACTGTCGAATTCTTTTTGTGTTGTAGTCCGAGAGTCTGTCGAAGTTCAAATCAGAACAGCTATGGGTTCTTGATATTGCTATCAAGAGCAGATATTGTTCCTTGAAATTTTCAATCGTAAAATAGCGGATCATCGGAAAGGAATGTTTCTCCGATCGTAATTTCAATAATTAATTTACCGCTGCCTTTATTAAAATACGTTACGAATTTTAAATTGTCTTAAAATTTCATTCGGCAATTCCACGACTGTTGGCTTTCAGTCTTATGATATTTGTACACATCGACATTATTTCCTTCGAAATTTCACTGTGTCCTCGTTAGCTCGTAGAATCGTATTATGTTAACCAACGATGACAAAGTTTTCATTGTGAAACGAGCCCAAGTCCGAAGATGAGGATGGAATAGCAAATGACGATACCACCGGTATAATTATATGAGGTAACCTAAAAGCGTACTTGGATTAAAGAAAGATCGCCAGCCGGTGGGAAACGGATGACGATGGAATTGTAGGTCAGCGTCCCGGCCTCGCGGTCACGAAGCCAGTGCACCGCTCCGCGAGGAATGAGGGAAGAGGAACCGACCCCGTTACATGAAAACCCGTTATGCGACGAGCACCGACTCTCTTGAGTCTCGAACAGACTACAAGACCTCCGTGTCGACAGGAACATTTCCATATACATATATGTATTATCTTAAGAATTTATAAATCTTTAATTATAAATGAGGCATAGATTTAGTAATTTAAAAAAAATTAAATTTATACTTTTTCAAGGAAAACCAGCAGACCGATATCATTTACAATTAAAGATAATGTCACGTGTAATTAATCATTAAGTAATTTAATGATACGATCCGTATCTGTATGATTAATTCGATATATTTTCATATGGAAAATCAAATTATAGTTCTTTTTCGTGCTGACTGTTCGAACGGTATTATCTTGGCGCATTGCGTGTCTTGAAAAATGCACGTTAGTATTACGTGGTACCGGCCGCGTAACGTTAAAGCCTGTGTCCCCGATATTTAGTATAATTTAGATATTCAAAAGTGCATAACCCAGATACGATGAAAGGATCGAACTATTCTCAATGGCTGTTCGTACTTCAGATAAGGTCAATGAACCTTTATTTTTCAGAGCCTTCGTTATATCTTCCCTCGATCCATTGTATCATTGTACCCCGATAATCGAATCTTCTAAGCGTGATAAGTAAAACCAAATGTATTTTTCATGTCCCGGTAATAATACGATGAATTGATTTTAACGCGAAAACAAATTATCAGCTACATTTAAATGACATAACCTACAAAATAAGATTCCGCGCATATCGCGTCATCAATGAAATCCAATTCTACAATTTGTTCGTGTAAACAAATTAAAATAATTGAGGAAAAAAGAACGAAAATATAGCGTATACGAATACTGTATTAGTTTCCTGGCGGAAGTAATTCAGAAGAACGGATTGAACCGTTCCGTGGCGGCTAAGACTGGTTTGATCGTGGGCACTTTGGAAGGAGCAGTATGTGAGCGAAGGACAAGCAGTACGAGCGCGTATGAAAAGTTATTAACCCCGGACGAGGTACGACGGCTCGGCTAAGCCTGAATGTATTTATCTAAGCATATAAAAGAGAGAAAGAGAAATTTTTTAAATAAAATAAATAAACATCTCAATATTCAAAGCAGCAAAATTCTTGACTAACGATGCCCATGGAAGTATGTCAATCGGACACTGACTGGTGAAAGTCATCATCAACAATTAAAATACGAGCAAAGAATCATCAATTGGAAAAGCAATGTTAATTAGGTATAACAAAATGGTATAAAGAAAATTATACTATCAGTGAAAATTCTAGCTGAAGTTCATAATAAACGTAAATTGTACAAATGTAAACTGAAACAGATTTCTGGTGTACGATTATTGAATGGCAATAAATATTTTTTGTAAATTTTTTTTTCAATAATCTGCACGGCTTGAGTTAATTTATTGGGATGAAATAAAGAAGACAAAATCTGAGTACATCATACACCCATGTTACAGGTGTGAGATAAAAGATAACAACGAAAACTTAATATGGTATGACAGTTTTTGGATGGCTTGAACTTTCGAAGAGAAATTGTGCCAATAATATATTCGAAGATTACGTTGCGACCTGAGGCTAAATGTGTATTTATATAAACCGTAGTTATTGCCAAATGTATTGAAACGTCTAGTACCTATTGCGCAATACGCTCGAAAGATTTGTTTAATTATCCTACGGAATCTCGGAGTATTAAGTAACATTGGGATTCAAGGACTTTATATAAATATAACGTAGCTTGAAAAATGCGAAGTAGAATGTTACAAAAATATAGAAAGAAAATAAAAACAAAATGGACAAACGAACGGAAATTTTTATCGAAACAAATACATATTTAGAGGATTACTTCCGGCGCTTGTTCTCATTCTCATTAAGTGTCCAGAGAATATCAGACTTACAGCGATGGTCAATCTTTCAATGATACCGCAAGACAAAATTACTTAATCGTGTTAATGAACTTTTTTTTCAAAATATAAAAAATTTATTGAATAAGAACAATAATCCAATCACGAGTAAAATCAAGTTATGTTGATATATATAATCTTGATGCAATAATAAATAAAAATTTTGTAATTATATGCTGGGTCAATTTCAACTTGCACGAGTGAATTTGTCTATATTAAGCAAAATTTTGTTGAATAATATTAAAATCAATCGTGATATATCTATTGACAAGGATTTCATCTTATTAATGGCGTAACTAGTTGTTTATTCATAAATACTGTCGGATTAATGAAACTTGCGCCAGAGAAAATAAAAATTTTTCAAAATCAAGTTCTAGAGGAACGATTGGCTCTTTTGCTATAAAAAATTTGCCATTAAAAATAATCACTTCCCATCCGCTTCTTCGAGTTAATCTTGATGAAATCACAGAGGCATCAGAGGCTTTGCATTGATTAAAAGATCAAATAATTTCTGCCGAATTAAAACTTCGAATCGTAATTTTGTTTCAGTGATAATTTGATGTTACGATAGTTACAGCTGTCAATAAGCCGGAAGACGAACGAAGTCAAAATCCTAGAACGGTGCTCAAAGTAACAAAGAATATACAGGACGTGATACTTGGACTTGGAATATTACTGAAAAAAATGTGTGCAAACAATTTGTCGTTTTGTACGTTCGTTCATACTTAAAAAATAAGAATCGTTTACCTCGTTACTTGTACAGAGTCATGTTTTTTTATTATCTTCCGCAAAATAAATGTTGCGCTGCGAAGATTCAAATGAAAGATAAATGTTGATATAACGAGCAAGTGAGAAATGTCAATAAAAATGAATTACGATCTTTCTCGAGCAAGCTGACGTTCAGTGCTATTTATTTGTATTTATTTTGGATAAGCTGTCAATTCTTCTTAGATTCTCACTATGAACGTACGCGTGTTATTATAATAAATAAAATTATATATTTTATGAATATTAGCATCGATGAAAATTTTCTCTTTCCACACAGAACAGACAAATCGATGATAAGTAACAATTAATAATATCGATAAATTTTCAAAGCTACCTTCGAATTGCTTACATTAAAACCTATATCAAATAATATATTTTCTATATTTTCTCGTTTTGATCAATAAAAACGCCTAGAATTCAGACACTCTTCACATATTGCATATTTAATAATAAATTGAAAATATTTACTGAACTCACAATGAAGTACTCATTGAAAATTCTTACACGCTGCATATAACAGATACGTCAAGCAGTACGGAATTATGGGATAATCCTGATACGATAAAACACACTTTATAATCGTAAATAATCTCGGGATAATAGAAAAAAAAAGTTTAATCCAAAAATTTTTAATGCAATTTACAAGGAAAGTGAATCATTTTTTTAATCCAGATATCCATATGAATCTAATCAAATAAATCCGAATGTTTAATGAAACTTTTGGAAGACATTTTGCTATACTTTATTATCACTATCGAAATGCATTATACAATTTCAAATTGATTTGAAATATTAAAGCGTGCATTAAATTATAATTAAAGCTTGACATGCTTTTAATTGAACTTTACCTCGTCCATTTAAACATATAAAAGGAAAACAACCAGTGACTTTGAACTACAACGCACGTCGAAGCAACTCATTGCCAAAGAGTGCGTACAAATAATTGAACACTAAAGGGTCATAATTTAAAATCAGGTTAATTCAGGTGTATAACAATTTCTTTTATATTTTTTTCATAGTTTACTTTTGATATTACTGTCTGTGCTGAGAAATTTCATTCACCTCAATTCACGACCATTCTTTTCAGCTGGACGCTACTCTACGTTCTTATACTGTTTAAATTATTCGCGGACAGCGTAGGCGTAACTGCGAGAATTCATACAGGAATGACAGGATAAACTACAATCATTTAATTACGTTGACTCTACAGAACTTACAAGTTTTACTGGAATTAAAGGGTGACTGATACTTGACATTTTTCTCGAGGAGGAAGTTAGTCGGCAGACCCGTTGAACTCTTTAAGTTTTTTAACAATAGTCTAATAGCATTCTGGTATTTACGGTACATTTGATGATAGCGTAAATGAGTTTAAACGAATACATTTATATTTGCACGTGAGGGATTAATCTATATTATAACTCTAACTGGTGCATATCATCCGTTATGTACAGTTAATGTTACCGTATTGTACGTGCGGTACTACAAATATATTTCATAGGTGACCGCATGCATATCGGATGGGCACGCCACAAATATGGACATCATATGTTTTTCATAATAATAATAAAATTATACTAGTTTTGAAAAATATATCTATTTTCAAGATTAATATCCTACTTCTATTTCTACCTTTAATTCTTATAGGACTGATACGTAGTCTTAAAGACATACTAATTATTTGACCTTGACGTTGCTAGCACTTTTACACATTTTCCTTGCTAAATGTCACTTCGGGATCCGATTGGCGAGATAACCGGTGTTTTTTTTTGGAATAACATTAGATTACTATAGCTTTGTATTATACAGTATTCCCACTTTCTGAGAATTAGTTTATCACGGAACGGATTGCTGTAATATCGGCGTCGTTGGCTTGGATAAATATTTTTAAGATATCTTAAATGATTTGACACCTTTTCCTATGTCCAGCCATAAAAATATGCCATAAAAGAAATAATGAGGTAAACTTTAAGCTTCGTTACCAAACTGCAATTCTATACATATATGTACAAAATTATTAAATTGAATCAATCACAAGTTTTGGAGGTGCTTAGGATAATAAGTGACAACTATTTAATATACGTTTGAAAATTCTAATAAATTTAAGTGAAGATTTCTTATTTTAAAAAATCAATATTCGACAATGTGATGAAATATATTAGGTTTTTTTTTTAAAATAAAAATTAAATCTGGAATTTTATCTAGATCATAACATAATCGTTAAATGACACAAATGGTATGGAAATTCAAGAAACAACAAAGAGTCTGCATGTATGCAATAAGAAACTATAATCGTATCTCCAATAAGTCCAAGAATCCTTATCAAATAATTACGGTATTGTAAAGCAACAAATTCTGCTTACCGAATTTCTGCGAACATTTTAACGATGATAATTAATCCAAAAAGCGTTAAGTCGTTGAAAACTTATAGAACGCTCAGAAATCAAAGAAATTGAATGAATGACAGATTAACGCGACCAGAACTTGTCTGATTGTGAGACTGGAGCTGCAGACGAAACGTACTGACTGAGCTGGCGGGCCCAATACAGGACCCTTATACCGTCAAATACGATCCAGGATGCCCCTCCACGTTCGCACACGCTACCTACACTACCCAACCTATTACCAAAACTTCCAGAAATTAGCGAAAGGATCCTTGAAGCTCACGTTTCTCGGGTGCAGTTCCGAAAAGCGCATACCTCCGGAGAGTATGTTTTTTTTTGTATTCTGACGTATTTTGACGTGGTAATGACGAATATAAAAGTAAAAATACCCGCAAAATTACTTTTTTTTTAAAATGGCCATTTTTTCAAGAAAAAAAATACTTTTTAGATATTTTTTTTCAATAAATATTGATTTTAGAGAAAAAAGTTTTTAGTAAAAATTATAGCTTGTAAGAGATTACAACTTTTATGTTCTATGCATTTCTATTAAAAAACTATTATTTTTCAAGAAAAATGAGATAATGTTCAGAGAAACAAACATTTGTAGAAAAGAAATGTAATAAAGAATAATTATGATTGATACAATTTGTTCTTATTATACAATTAGTTTCAGTACGTAATTACTTAATTACGCACTTTACCGCGGGAAAATTGAAATTTGGATTTTAAAGTGCATTTTTTTTTACTTTTCGTATCTTTTTTGCTTTTTGTATTTTTTATTGTTTTTTTTCGTTTTTTTTTTATTTTAGCGAGTATTTTAGCGAGTCTTTTAATTTTGCGAGTATTTTCACTATTATATTTGTCATCAGCAGGTTAAAATACGTCAGAATACAAAGACCCATACTTTCGGAGGTATGCACTTTTCGCAACTTTATCCTGTTTTTCTTTCATTTCTGGTGTGACGGTACGATAATGAATAAACAATTCTCAACAGCTGATTTACCGAACGTCACTCGAGCAGGCGACATTTTTAAAGAATGACGCACATATGAGGATTGTAAAAAAAGATTACGAATATGATAAAAGAAGGGAAATAAATAAAGAAAATAATGAATATTTTTCTGAATGACTTTTATATTAAAAAATTATAATTAAAAAAAATGTTTTCTATTGCATATATATATTCTTTTAGCGTGTTCTTTAAAACTAAAGTAGTTATGCATAATAACTTGTCAGTAGCAGCCTGGATACTTATTATATTCTAAGGAGAATAAGGCGCAGCTTATTATAAAAAGTGCCCTTTATGATGGATATCTGTGATATAAATAGTAACATGCTACCGTGGCTTTGAAATAAACAGATCTACTAGAGCAGTGATCAGCAAACTCATTAGTCAAAAGAGCCAACTATCAGCAGTACAACAGTACAACGTTTGAGCATTTGTGGCGAAGCCGCATTCAAGAGGCCAAAAAGCCGCATGCGGCCCGCGCGCCGCGGTTTGCCAATCACTGGACACTATAATGTTTCAATAAACTTAGTATGACTCTTGAATAACCCCTCCCCTCCCCCTTCTAAATGGTATCAGTAAGAACAATATAAATTGTTCACGACATCAAGTTAACTTTATAAGCATACGACACTGGTCTCAGAATTATGATAATAAAAAAGGACATACGTATTAAACGTCAGTACATTATTATGTCAGCGTGTCATATGAGGTGAGATTTTGTCTCCGAGAAAATTGAAAAGTCAATTCGTTGTTCTTGCTCTCCATGAACGCGCGGAGACGGAGCATCACGAGAAATACATATGATTAACTATCAAGGGTAGAAAATGAATTTCTTATAAAGCTATTCATCTGCCAATTCTCCATAAGAGGCTTTCCTAAGTTCAAAGCCCTGAACTAACCCATCTTCCCACAACGGTTTTTGCCCATCGATCTTACCAGGGCACGAGACGTTACGCATAAATCCCGTGAAGCCTGTCTGCACACTACTATACATTGTGTACGAGCCCCCCCTCCCCCCTTCATCCCGGTCAACCATACACGTTGGAAGGGTCTCAGAAAGATCAGCCGATGGCTTCCCATAGATTGTATATGTTATGTTCTACAAGGGGGCGAGAGTAGAGTAGATACCCTGAAGAGTAGACACTTTAAAGCACCGCCGATAGATGGTGATACGGTGGAAGAGAACGAGAGTTTAGTAGAGAAGACAATAAGAAAAGAGAATCATAGAAAATGATAGAGTACGGAACATAGGCAAGAAAAAAAGAATGAGATACAGGCAAAGTTAAGAGAATACGATGTGTAGTAAAAGAGGCTTAAAGGTAAGGTGTCAAGAATCTCGGACGAGTAGGGGACTTGTAAGGAATTAGTGTCGCATGCGACAAGTTTTGGAAGGGATATCGATGAGTTAATAAAATTATTGAATTATGGAAGTCCGTATACTAATATGGAATGAGTGCGTAGAGTAAGGACATTTAATATGAATGACTGCGGGTATCGGTACGTTGAGTAGTAATACAGAAGGGCTGAAATCAGCCGCAGTGGGCGGTGGTGCACTGGCCATTACTAGCAGACTGTTCCTGGACGAGAGCCGCTATGCTAAAAGCTAATGAGCACTTGATAATATGAACCTTTATGTTTACATTTTAGATCATGGCATTCCCATAGAACATTAGAATTCCTTTCTTTTGACTAATTGCACTAGACACGCGATTAATCAGATAGTACGCGATCTTCCATAGGAGATTCTTTTATAGACGGATCGTACAATCAAGACGAACATGTAGGTGCGGCTTGCTCGTACAAAAACGGACCTTGACTCCTGAATTACGAACGTACCTATGACGCTCGACGGACTTTCTTATTCGCACGAAGCTTTCTCAATCTTGCGGCACCGTCGGCATGAAGAGTTTAACACAGAATTATGAACTTAACGTGATTTTTCCACTTTTCTGCCAGTGCCCGTCGCACGCCAGCCGAGTCCGCCATCTTGGGGCAACTGCCAAATCTCTCCAGGCTCACCAACCCTTTGCCTTATTAAGTCCCCAGAGAATCCCTGGATTCTTATCTCGAAGTCCTGCGATATTTGCGGAAATTTCAGAAGCATTTGCACTGCTTTTTTTTTGCTGCGAATCTCACTGCCATTGCGCGAAAGTGCACATTGCACTTATATGTTGAGAATCTTGCTAGAATTCCCCTAGAGGCGTATTTTATTTAGTTTAGTTTCGTATCTTGTACATTGTAGGTATTGCTATTTTTCACATACTGAACTTGTAAGAATATTTAAATAATTCATTTAACCTATTTCCACTTTTTTTCAATCCTAAAAAATATTTGAATATATTATCATTTGTGTTACATGCATACAAAGTTATTAATGTTACTGCTTCCTGAAGATAAATGCAATGTACGAATTACATTATACATATTCTAGTAAACATATTTACATGATACACATTGCTGATAATATTATAGTATTCTTATGTGACCAATTATATTGAAAAAAAATATTCAACAGTTTCTTGTGTTGTTAAAAAAGTTAAACCAGTCATATTGATTAATCTATATGCAAAGATATCAACGTCTACACTTTAATATCAATTATTTAATTGAGTACGTTTACACGTCGGTCTTAAACCGGTTTATTTAATACTGATTTAAAGGAATTAGACCAATCCCAAATATTCCTTACAAGTAGAAATGTCTATTATTTGTCTATTCCTTTGGATCAGTAGTAACTAAACCGATTTAAGATCGCCTTGTAAACTTAGTCAATAACTTACTAGGATCATCATAAGTCCCATATTTTCTAATACTTAATAATACTTCTTGATAACAGTATTTCGAATTTTGCCCGCGGTCGAACGTCATTGGAGTACAATCTAGTGAAGTTTTGTTGCGTGGCACCACTGCTACCTCGTCCCACACTGATGGCAAAGCGCCACGATTCATTTTTACCTTTACGACTTGCACTCTTGTCTTAACATTTAAAATATACCTTTAAATCCGAATGCGAATCATTAAACAGTGCCAAATATCCTTGTTTCGGAAACTTTTGAATTATTTAACTCTTAGATCAATTTGTCATTGCGATATATCAAGTGCTCTGAAAGGTAGGCAACATGTATTCCATAAGTATTGATAATTGGAAAATACTCCTTATTTAATACCAAATGTCAATCACGTTTAATGTTCGTAAATTTAAAATATATCCTATTCCAGCAAGTGACACCTCAATCTGTCTTAAACTTAACATTTTTTGCATGTTTTTCCCCGGCTCATACATCTCTGATGTCAGCCAGAGATCACATACAAATGCACATAGGTAATGTAGCTTGAAAAGTAATCAAATATTGAGAATAATATATTAGCGGAACTTATGTGCTCATCCGAGGTTTCGACATAATTGAATTTTTCCGGGCAAAAATTCGAATGTCAGTGTCCTATTGAAATACTCTAGTTACGACTTTCGTTATTTTCATATTCAATTTTAAATAATAATGACATGTCTCATTTAGCTTTCAAGCTGATTTTGGTTAATATAAAATATTTCAGATAGCAAAATGATATTCTTAATATCTACTGAGAATGTCATTACGAATATACTGAGCATGTACGAAATATCGAAATTCTGTCCACGTTCTGGTTGTATCAGAGAATATTTTCAGAAGGTAGTGAGTATTAATTTAAAACGTACATACGAATATTCTCTGCGTATACTGAGAAGGCATATTGAACTATTGAAATTCTTTAGCTCCTATTTTGAATCTTTGAGATTATGTTGGATAACGAATTTAATGACTGTTTCCACGTGCAGGATTCAGGCAAATGTAACCAATTACATGTAAGGTTAAGGAATAAAAATACAAGGAACGTAAAAGGACATTTCTGTCTAAATACCGTGTACGTGATAATGTGAATATTAAACCTCTTCGTTGGCATTGACGCAACACTACACGAATTCAAATCATGCCCCGTGTGACATTGACGCAATAGTGCGTCCATCGTTTTTTCCTTTTTCTTGCTCCGATTTGGAATTCAAGTGGTAATTGGGGGTGGGCTCCCTACATCCAAAGATGAAGTCAATATTGCTAAATTCAAAATAGCGAACTGCAATTTTAAAAAATGTACAATACTTGGACTTTGTTGACAATACGTTGATTAATGCGGTTCCTTGGGTGACTGAATTTGAATTTGAAATAAAAATTGCCAAATGTAAAACGACTGACCGAAAACGTCGGACACCATTTTATCAAGAAAGTCTAGTTGCAAGTATTGTACATTTTGTGCAGATTGTTCGACCCTTTTGTATAAGAAATTTTGATTTTCCAAATTTTTAATTCAAGTTTGGATTCAGCGATCCCAAATAAACGGTTCGGTGCATATCGTCAACTACAATGCAAAAGAAAATTTTTTGCCAGTTTGAACACTATCAGTCAAATTCTCCACGCTAACGAAGGGGTTAAACGTCTAGTTCATGGTAAATGATGGAGCTCAGTAGAATCGAAGAACAGCATAAACTTTATTCGTTGATTTAAATCCTGCGGGTCAATCAGTTTAAAGTTGGGAGAACTTATATACCACCTTGCATTCATTATAATGGACAAAAAAATAAAAACATTAAAAACACATTCTAACGATGTTGTATTTCGTTGTCTTTAGGAACATCTAAATAAAAAATTGTTCAATCTAACATCCGTAAATCATTGCAGACGTAATTCAGATGTCGTTTGAATGTTGTGCGTTGTGTAGCTAATTATTCCAAAGTTAATCTCTGCATAAGTGATGTCATATAGACTGGCAGTAAACATGAGAGTAATGTCTTATTGTCATAATTACCAATGTAATCACGCAGAGTATCTCGGTATTCATGAGTTAGTTTCTTCGCGCATCATTCATACTAGAAGCGCATTTTTTAAATCTCACTACATGGTACCTTATCGTTGCATACACCCGACACACAGTATCTCTGCTTATTCCAATAAGATTTATTAGCTTACGAAATGAATTTTTGTAGTTGTAAATTTCCTTAATGATAAATAATTGACTGATTCTTGTTTTTACAATTAACGTTATTAGGTACACTGTTTATATAAATAATCGTCGCTATAAGATATTTTCAAAACAACAAACTTTCATTACACCGTATCACTCCTTACGTTCTATCAGTACTTCCGTGTTTGATACGTACTTCGTAGTGGACAATTATTCAGCAATGATCGTTCTAGTTTCGACAGGAAGTACCTCATTGACTCTATATATAGATACAGTCATCATCACAGAATAGATTCCATTAAAAGAGGTTCATAAATCATTGTGATGATACTTCCTTTGCATCCAGTCGCCATTATGGTTGCCACGTAAAAGGTTGGCCAAATTGGATAGCGACGTCATTCACATAAGGAAACAAAATCTGCAAATAGATATAATGAATGCCAAGGGCAACGTGAATGGCTTATATAGACTGAGAAAGCGAATTCTTAAATTTTCGCAATGTCAAATACGCTCGTTCGATCATAACTTAACTGCACAGCCTTAAATAAGGCCAATGTATTTTTATAGCCTTGTCATTCCTGTATTTGGGGGAATATGACATTCTACGCTCGCCGATAGACCATTTTATTTCATCGCAGTATTACTCTATGAATGTCATAGTGTTGCTGTTCGACGAATTTCTACTTCTGAATATATCGATATAGTAGCCTCTTCTGATATTGGTAAGTACTTATTAGTTATGATATTTGTCGATCTTAAAATACTTTATTGTATGTCTTATGAAATAAACATTAGTCTTGGTTAAAAATGAATGAAAAATAATTTAATACTTTTCCTTAACGACATATTAATATTCAGGTTATGCATGGCACATATAAATGTTCAGGAAGTGTCATTTGGATATTATTCTTAATTAATTTAAGGATTGATATAATGAATATGTATTTCCTTTTATTTAATATAAAACTAATAATTTGTCGTGGTATTTTTGAACAGGAAAATTCATTTCATTAATTTTAATAACGCCCACTTTACTACGAATATGAAACTGCCGAATTTTGCATGCATGGAAATCATTTAAAAAACGATCATACTTAAAATTAATAATAATATAATATATTTCAAATGATACACATGAATATTAGTATAGACGAGACTCGCTCAATGGGTAATGTAAAATTGATGGAAAAATATTTGAATACTTAAGAAAATAGCTCAAGTCAATGTTGTCCCAATACATATCTTTGCAGGCTTTGAGAATTGGACAAAGACAAAGTGTCTGTTTTCCAAAAGAAATATATTCACGATTTCTTGAAATCATCCGTTAAAAATATGAAAATTCTTTCGAAATACACATAATCAATGCGTCCACAGGATGAGCAAATGTTAATATAAAAATACGATATTTCATAAAACAAAGTTTCAAGTTCCAACTGTGCTTTCAATAATGCTTTTGAAATATTTCATTATTCCATGAAATAATGAGGAGGAATTCGCCGACGGCAGCTGTTTATGCAAGTCTTTCATCAACTCGACTACACCGTGCAACGTCGACATTCTGGGACATCATTCGGAACTCAGAAGTCAGGATTTTACTAGTTCTTCCAATAAGTACTGATACAACATTATGACACCATCATCCATAAAGGAGTTGATGACCGACAGCTGCGTCCTTTTAACTGGTGTCACTGGATTCGTCGGTGGTTCCTTGTTGGAACGAATATTGTGTCTTACACCAGGACCGGAAAAGGTATTTGTACTCGTGCGAAAGAAACAGGGCGTAGAACCTCAGGATCGTCTCAAAACCATTCTTTCGTCTCCGGTGAGTGAAGATTATATATCAGCTTCCTGAAAATTGTATATCAACGTCCCAGACAACACCTACCGTGTCCAAAAGTCGTTGTAAAGAAGTTTAATGCGACAGAATTTGTCTTTTGAGTATTTTAGAGACGACTAGGCTTTGTGTGCTGTCTGGAATGTTGTACTTCCTGATGGGTCATTCTAACTAACACTTATCTTGCTCATATTATTAACAGGTTAGAAAAAAAAGAAAATAAATTAAAAATGTTTAAGTACAAACTTCAAAACGTTTTTTTGATTCATTATGTAATTCAAACAGATTTTGTATTTTAACTAGTTTTTTTTTGTATCTACTTAGCTATAAAAAGGCTCTTGTGCCGAAAATATTATTGACATCATATTCTTTGACGTACATTGAAGAAAACCCGATGTTTATTTCCATGCGTTTAACTTCGATGGCGATAATTAATTCATTTTGATGACGTTGATGTCATTCATTTGGCAAATACGTCTTTTGAATTTCTATTTGAAGTTTTTTAGTAATTTTTACATGCGTAAGTGGTCTTCGTGATATTTATAGTAAAGGCGTCACAGTACGTATCTTGTGACATGATTTGCGTATTCATGTCTACCAAGATTCCTCATTCCATCTTGCGAAAAAGGGGAATGTTGTTTGATGATAGAATACACTTAAAAATTGTAGAGAACATAAGGTTAAATTTTCATAATTATACAAATATGTAATATTGTTCCGACGACGACGGAATTCCGTTTAGCTATTTTCAGGTGTGCATCCAGATAAATTGCAGAAGGTTCAGGTAATTCCAGGTGATATTACTGAGGATGGCCTTGGATTATCTAACTCGGATAGTAAATTACTCATTTCGAAATGCACCCACGTTTTCCACGTGGCGGCGTTCATTTCCTTTGCGGCCCAACTCGATCTCGCCATCAGGATCAATCTTCTGGGATCACGTCAGGTATTACACCTGGCTAAACGAATGATAAATATCCAGGCCATGGTCTATGTTTCTACTGCATATGCCAATTGCACTAAAGAAAATACAGTGCTCGAGGAAAAGCTGTACCCGACGCCTGTAGATCCTGTGAAATTTATAGAGATGGTTTGTTTTCTTTGTATATGAATCAATAACCGAATTATAAGATATTATAATGGTATATATAGTGATGGGATAATTGTATATGGGACATTTTATCTGTTTTAGGTCAAAAACTTATCTTCCGTTGAAATTCAAAAAATGTCAGGTGAATTAATGGGAAATCATCCGAACACGTATACCTTGACAAAACAGATGGCGGAGAATTTATTGATTGCGGAGAAGGAACATGTACCCTTATCAATAGTGAGGCCCAGTATTGTTTTAAATACTTGGAGGACCCCGTTTCCAGGTTGGGTTGATAACGTGCACAATGGTGCCTGCGCATTTATTGCGGGTGTAACGAAAGGTCTCTTCCGCACGTAAGTAACCTTCGGAAATTTTTCTGTACTTAAGGGCACAGGAATTTATATACATTAGATTACCACTTTTATAGATTGCGAGCCAATCCCGATGCCATCCAAGATGTTATACCAGCTGATATGGTTGTATCTACCATTTTGGCCTCTGCACTTCACGCAGCGGTACATCCGAAAGATTTAAATATATTTCATTGTACATCAAGTGCCGATAATTCGTCAACTTGGGGTAGATATTGTGAAAGAGTTGTTACAGCATGCAGAAATCATCCTTGCGAAGGTGTTATATGGTATCCCGAAGCTAGACCAAGAACCAATCATTTACGAAATGTCATTGTTTTATACGTGTTCCAAATTTTACCAGCAGTTATTTTGGATTTCGTGTTGCAGCGTTTTGGACGTAAAACTCCGTAAGATTATTTTATTTATCATTCATTTATTGTCTCTAGTAATAAAAGTATCGTGTAATCCTATAATAATTATTTACTATTTTAACACTAGATTACTTGAGATTCAGTATAGATACTACAAAGGTACAAAGTACACTTCGTATTTTACAAACAGCCAATGGTACTTTGGCCGGGATAACACGTCAGCACTTTTGAATATTTTACCACCTGAGGAGCTGGAAGAACATCCCATGGATCCTAACGCTATTGAATGGGACTCGTATTTTGAAAACTGTGTTATTGGAATGCGACGTTATTTTTTAAAAGATTCGGAAAAGACGACAGAGAAAGCGCTGCGTCAAATGAAACGGTAATTTTTATTTTTAACGGAATTTATGAAAAAGCTTAAAGTGGTAAAGGTGTACCGGATATTTCACGTTGCTAATGATTCGTGTATGTTCTTCTTAAATTGCAGTTTGAAGATAATTGCTGCTGCGACGCCATTTTTAAGTTTCTTGCTCTTTTGGGGCCTAATCTCCCTCATGGGATTTTCTTCAATTACGGCGGCCTGCCTTGGTGGCGCTTTAGTATTATTTTTAATTTGGTTATAAGAATTTTGTTGTCTGTTGAACCATTATATGTACACACGAGCCTCGCGATTCAATGTTAGTTATTTAATTATACATTAGTACATGATTTATATTACTTTTTATCTACATCATATGAAAAACGCTTTTTTGCAATTTTATATCCTCATAAAGTATAAATATCTTTTTACAATTATTAATGAAATTCCAATCTGAACATGATCGGAGTTTAAGTTTTTTCTCTTAAATTAATTCACGTGCGTGCATGAGTACGAGTACAGAATAAGAATAATCTTTTAGATATATGATGATGTTTTTATGGCGGATAAAAACCTGTTATGACTATATTCTTCATTTTAATTTTTTAGTATATTAAAAAATAGACTGTCTAATAAGGCATAGTCGATTTTTTATCAATATAGTGATTTTTAGTTATTATAACATAATTTCTTTATCCGAAATCTCTTTAATCCTTGTACTGCGGAGCATTCATAAATGTTTTAATCAAAAGAAATCACCCACATAAATTTATTTTATTAAGTTTGATTAAGTACAAAAGTATATCGTTAGAATTAACATATAAACAAAAATTTAATAACTTTTTTTTGGTATGTGCAACAAATTAACCGCGCCTATAGGCGCTGTTCACAATTAAGGGGTCAAATCTAATGCATACTTGATTACATCGATTAGATATAAAACATTGACAAAGTCACGTAGAGCAGATCGCAGAGTCCAATGGTCAATGTCCACCACAAAGTCAAACAGCAATTCTCAATTTCTTAACACTTAGCCAACCGCGCGTGCTCTGTCTTACTTTAGAGTGGGAAGATCTACCCATTCGGTTGGCTAACTGTTAAGTATCCTAAAATACATTAACCTTGCATGTGAGGAAAAAGTCTGTTTAATCAATAGACAAATTGATTTAAGCCAGTTTGTCTTGAACTGACATGTATTAAAATCTCTACAATTCCGATAAAACGTAAATGTTTTTTGCAGACAGAAAAATGGTACACTTCGCATTTATTTTAAAGGTCAATAACGTCTGATTTTTATCCTTGTAGTGTAGTCTTATTGCATGGATAAAGATTTCTAATTATGTGCGTAATGGGTCGTATCCATAAAAATACTTCTACACTCAAATATATGTCAATCCGCCAAACTTAGGAGTTAATCAGGTTGCAGTCTTTTATATATGTTCCAAGTTAGAACCATCAGTTTTCTATTCCCATACAACGAAGTATGTCCGGTTATCTGGTCTTAGGCGCCGATAATAAAAAAATTGCGTACTATACTCTTTCAGTGACTCTCATAGTCAATAAAACAAATAATAAACTCATATCCAAGTTGTACAAAAATGACAAACTGTAACTAATTTTTACTCGTCATTATTATAGTAGATACATATAAATGTTTGTCATATAGTGTTTGTAGATTTATAGCAATTTTTGTAAGTACTAGATACACAGTTAATAACGTTTGAGAACCCATTTTGTCATCCTTTCTTTCAAGTTTTCTCTCTTGAATCTACATACTTGGTTGATACTTAGCACTGTAGAGTGGATCAGAGTTAACAAGACGTTTCCACGTTCTTGGCAGCTCCTAGCTCTTATCCATCTCCAAAACCTGAGGCAAACACAATCGGGATTTGACGTCGGACGGTCAGGCTTTTCTTATCTCTGTTCGCTCTGCGATTTGCATACATTCAAAGGTTGAAGGACCTTTAAAAATTGCTAGCTGTTAACACCTCGGAAAATTGGAACGAGTTATTACAATGGCTGTGCGTGTGACGGATTTTTACCGCGACAAAACCATTTTCATCACCGGAGGAACCGGCTTCCTGGGTATTTGTCTAATTGAGAAACTATTGAGAAGCTGTCCTGATATCAAAAACATTTACTTGCTTATGAGACCAAAAAGGGGTAAGGAGATAGAGCAACGACTGGAAGAACTTACGAAAAATGCGGTATGATTATAGTATTTTGTTTGCTTAATGATGCAGAATTGCTTGCAATTATTTAAAACTTTTATTCTGGTAAAAGCTCCTTGTTCGATGGATGCTCTCATTCTGTTGATCTTGATTCTACGAATATTCAAAATAATAAAATATTAAAGAACATTCTGTCGGTACTTAATGTGATAATTATATGTTATAATTGAGATTCTTTCTTTGCTCTTTAAATTGTTACATATTGCTGTATAAGATTTCCCATTTATTCTACAAGAGTTGAAAATAACCGAATGGATACATTTTGGATACTAAAAACTTGTAGTATGAATTTAACAACATATATGTATTTTATCAATTTGTTTCTACATTTTTACTTACATTCAATATTCCATAATTTCATTTATTTTATTTCAAATTTCATGTGACCGTTAGTAGTAAATTTATTAAATGTAATGCTATTGATATTGTAAATCAGTTGACCATACTACATTTTATATAATTGTAGGTGTTTGAGGAACTGAAGAAAGCAAAAGGCGATGAACCATTTAAAAAAGTTATTGCAGTTGCAGGCGATGTTGGAGAAGAAAATTTAGGATTATCGGCTAGCGACAGATTGACTTTGGTAGAAAAAGTCCAGATAGTTTTTCATTCTGCAGCTTCTTTGGACTTTGATGCTGATCTTAAACTTACAGTTAATATTAACTTGCTTGGTACACGCCGTGTTGTGCAGCTCTGTCAAGAAATGAGAGATTTCAAGGTAAGCAAGATTTTTTATATTACTTCTACATATTACTTCTGTGTCCACAGCATGCATAAGTAAGTATAATGACCCATATAGTGACCAGAATATGGTATTTGTCATTCTTTTTTAGAGTTACAGCATGTTCTCTTGTATATCATTATAAATTTACTTATGGTTTTCTAAACATTTAAATGTTGTATAAACAATGAATACTCCCTAAGAATTTTCTAGGTTTACTCTATTCGATTACCTCACATCATCACATGCATGACTGATTTAATTTATTTTATATACAGTGAATACAATATCTTTTTAAACAGCTTTTATTGCATATTTTCTTATCAGTACTTTATGTTTCAGGCTTTGGTACATGTTTCAAGTGCCTATGTAAATTCCACACTTACTGAAGCTAATGAAATAGTTTATCCTGCACCTGCCAATGTAAATGATGTTTTGAAATCAGTAAAGGAACTAAGTGATTCCGCCTTAAAAGAAGCAACACCGAAAATTTTGGGTCAACATATAAACCCTTACACATTCACTAAACATTTGGCAGAACATGAAATCGCCAATTCATCTTTATCTGCTGTTATCGTACGTCCCTCTATGAGTAAGTGGAATCTTGTATATGTTGTATAACAATATTAAAAAATGGCCCTATTTAAAAAAACGGTTACTTCGTTCACTCGTATCATTATTATATATGGAAGACGACAATAAGTATTAGTATTAAATACCCGCTGGCAATAAGAGTCACTAATTTTATCTATTTATGCTCAAGTATAAGATATTCGAATTATGCGTGTTCGCAACAGATTGTACTTCTATTAATATTAAACGTTTTACTCTACGCGTGTGGAGAGCTGTTATGTAAGGCAGCTATCTTATGCAAATAAGATAGCAAGATTTTGTAACATATTTCTTCGTAATAATTATAGTTACTGCAGCGTGGAAAGAGCCAGTCCCGGGATGGACAATTTCAAAGAATGGTCCACAAGGTTTCCTTATGGGAGCAAGTAAAGGAATTGTGAGACGTCTACCTGTGGCTACAGATCTGATATATGATTACATTCCAGTAGACATTGTTGTAAACAGTTTAATAGTTGCCGCTTACAGTGTCAACAGTTCAGGGTAAAATAATTTGATCTACATTTATAATATTTGTATCTCAAATTACTATAAATTTTTTAATTGTAATCACAATGACTTTCCTCTCAAAATGCGCCATTGTTTAATACTATATTTCATGTACCTGTTATTTATTTCAGGGGTGATGGTGTTAAGGTCTATCATTGCACATCGAGCACATGTAATCCTTTCAAATGGGAATCTGTTGAGCATAAGATCAATAGTTATCTCCATAAATATCCACTGCGCAGTGCAGTTTGGTATCCGCATTTGAAGTTATTGCCTTCGTTACTCTTATTCAGAATCTCTGCATTTTTCTTTCATATGATACCAGCCTATATTTTGGATACAGTTACTAGATTATCAGGTGGTAGACCCATGTAAGTACAAATAATCGATCACTATCGCATTTTACAATTACATTTCAGAATGTAAGAGTCAAGGATTCTGTAAGCATAAAATACAAGCATTTTTTCCCAGCAATAGGTGCATTGCTGATTGCTTTAACAAAGTCATTAGTTTCAACAGCTTAAAAGTTCTCATATAAGCAAATAACTTATAATTTTGCTTGCACAAATGCTTCATCGACGATAAAATTACGTGATAATGTCTAATTTATTTTTTGTTTGGGTTTATTTCATTATAGACTTGTGCGTTTACATACAAATGTTAACAAGTCTCTGGAACAGCTAAGCAAGTTCATTTTCACCGAATGGAAGTTTCACAATCCTCGTATGTTAGAATTGCACGAATCACTGTTACCAGATGACAAGAGCACATTCACGCTAGATGTCAGACCATTAGTCTGGGAAGATTATTTTGTAGATCTTACACAAGGAGTTAGAACTTATTTGAATAATGAAGCTCCAAGAACTTTACAAATGGCTCGCTCTAAGGATAAAGTGTAAGTACCAAGAATTATATGGTCTTTTCAAGCAAAAGAAGTGCAGTTTCATAGACGATGTCTTAAGAGACAGAGGTTTTATATTTTTTAAAACTATTATAGGCTTTGGACAAATAGTTTCAATTCATTTAGTGTTATTCTTAAGGAGTATTTAGCAACAGTTATACATATTTTCGTAATAAATTATCAATGGCATCTAACCAATTGAATGTTTCAGACTACTGGTTGCACACTTGGGATTACAGACTGTGTTATTTGGTTTAGTATGGTGGATTGTTAAGATACTACTTGATTCTACATGGTCAAAAACTGGCTTAGTTCTACCATTGACATACGTCCTATTCGACCAGCTTTAAACTGTTAAGTCATGATAATCGGACTTTTGCTTTTTATTTCTTGTTATTGAAAATAGCAGTAATTTCATAATATTTTGCATCTCTTTGAAAAAACTATTTACAGCATGTACGACAAGATAATATTCACAAAAACACTATCGTTAAACATTTCCTTATGACTTTTGTAAGATCTAAAATTAATTTTTTCGTTGACTTTATAGAATTTGAAAGATTCAATATGTTTCGTTGACTACATATTCGCGAATGTAATTAAACGCACCAGAGAAAACTGTTGTTATAGATTGATTGTTTTAGTTATTACAATTTGGTATAAAGCAACTTGTTTGCACCTCATATGGTTCTATGATAACATACAGCAGTGTTGGAAGACCATATTATTAATATAAATTACAGTATAAAGTATTTTGTAAATTCTCAAAGTATTTCATTAACAATATAATATTTTTTTGTCATAAAATGATGTATGCTAAGCAATGATAAGAAAAAGATGAGATAAGGTAAATTTAATGCAGTAACTATATGCTTGCACAGTATTGCTTAAAGGGTATACATTTTAAACACTATGTCTGGTATTTCTTCAACGATTTTTACTCATTACTTAATTCAGTCTAATGATTTAAATAATTAAAGTAATAAAAGTAATATAGTTTCTGGAAAAATAGTACTTTTTATTGTTCCGTTAATCTTAAATACATTTTGTATTATTTACTATCATTGTATAACCTTTATTATATCGTGGTCTCTGACTTGCAATAAGAGGATTAAATAAAGTTTTTACTTTTGAATACTACATTGGGTTCAAATTTAATTTCCCGCCATATCATTCGAATTTTTCGATTAAATGTAAAATGCATTTTTGAATAATAAATATATGCTATAAAAGGTCTAAATAGAGATGTTCTATATCTTATGAAATCTTCCCATACATAATAAATACTTTGATAAATGGCTTATGATGAAATACTGAGAGTGAAAGTTGCAGATGATACTTGAACTATTGAAGAAGAAAAAACGGTGTCTCATACCTTTATTATGTCTACATACATATACATATATGCAACATAGGAAATATGTACTTTTGTTTTGAATGAAACACATATATTGAGTAGAGTCATTGAATTGATGCTCGTTTTCTAAGTCTGACCCAATTTTTAATTCATTCAAAATAATATATTACGTTCCATTCATACATTCTTAAGAAATTTGAAATTCGTGCTAAATGTCTCGTTCATAATTCACGCTATTAAGAATTTGATTAATAAATTTGTAAAAAGTTTTTATGGAAACTTGATTTTTCTCAAATACAAAAATAATCGAATACTGTAATTGTATCGTTATCCGTATTATTTCTTTGAATCTTGTGTTCGAGTTTATAAGAGAAAAAATCGTAGCACTCCTCACGAAGAATATGAATTGCTTGTTTCTAGTAGATCTTGAAAAATAACAATTAACAAGTAAAAGAAATATGTTTCACCCATGAAATAATGAAGACTGCAGGGGACCTTCCTGTGGGACTGTATTTACAGATCATCAACCTACCTAACCTCGTCCAATGGCTACGTATGACCCTGAAAAGAGCAGTGCAACCACACACAGGTCTGGATATCCGTGACTACATGTCGGTGTTCCGACACAAAGGCTTAACGTATGAACGAACATGACTGTCCGTAGACGCAGTCAACATAAAAGAATTCTCCAGAAGGCTGTAGCAAACATTGGTCAGTAGTGAACTATTTCGACCTCTTTAAATTTCCCGCATATGAACGCCAGGTTATAGAAAACAATTAGTACATTTAAATTTGCCCAATCAATCGTTACACCCCAGCCACGCAGCTGCAGTTGTCTATTTTGAATGTTTGATAATAATGTACTTCTACAAATTTATGCAAATTAGTGAAGTGTTTCTGTGATCTTAATCATTTATTTTTTTGCGATTGAATTAGCTGGTGCTTTTTCTTTTGAATTTGTACTGATTTGTACATTACTACCCACCGCCAGTCACTCTTCGATTGCTTCAGTGCCTTGGTGATCGTTGGTTGGTTAACTTCTATAAGATTTCTCTCTCTTCTCTATTTAAGAGGAAATACGGTAAGAGGATTGAAGAAGCTGCAAATTTATCTGTCAATCGGTATCCTATTGGTGGGAATTTGTTTCTGATTCATCAATTTTGTTGGAGCTGCCTTTTTCAAATCTATCGTAAGAACTAGTCAGTCAGAACTGCCCTTGCTAAGTGATCACATCTTTGGAGAAGAATAATGACGGAAGGTTAGTGATATGCGTTATATTAAAAACAGATATTTGTATTTTATTTAAGCAACATTCATTCAGAAAGTTTGGCGCTGTTTTGCTGTTCTAATTTTACAGTTCTTCTAACATTTTAACGACGTTGCATCATTCAAATTTGAAATTTTGTTACTTGATTTGATTCATTTCTTTATACAAGCGATATCTTTGTATGTTGATTATATCAATTTTTATATCAATCAAATAAAATCAAGATTTTGCTTGCGTATATGGATACTTAAACTACTTTTGCACTTTTTATATGATGAATTTTTGGAAATATAATATTATAATTTCCCGGAACTATAATTAAAGTAAATTGCAATTCACCTGATTCACATATCCTCATTCTGAAATAACACAATCGCATAGATTTTATGAAACACATCTCATGTACAATCCTTTCTCCAAATCCGTTATTACCAATTTATTAACAGTCACTTTCAAGTTAGATCCATTCGCATGCGAGTAGCATTAATCGTAATATGACACATATAAAGAAATGGCAAATCCTACAAAGAATAATAATACATGTGCAATCGAAAAGCAGAAACTACATCGTCCCAAACTTATTACCATCACAATATAATTTTATTTCAATTCTCAGTTATGGTATCTCCAAAGTATAATTACAAACCCTTGCACAACAGTCAAATAATTATGTTTCATAATTCTTACAATTTCTTTTTCTGACCCACTTTCCACAAAAGCAATTGGCCTTCCGTTACAATATCCTCATGTATCTCCTCTTTTTTAGCGAATTTATCCACTGACACTGTACCTTCAATACCGGAATGGTTTCGAAAGAGAAATGTCCTTGTTACCGGAGCTACCGGATTTATGGGCAAGGTTCTGCTAAGCAAACTGCTTTCAAGCTGTCCGGATATTGGACAAATATTCATATTGGTCCGTGAGAAAAAAGGCGTCGATCCTCGATCCAGATTAACATCAATAATACAGGTGGGAAGAATGTCTCGTTAGGCATTTTATTATATTTATTTTTCCTTGAATACACTCATATGTATATATCCGTACTATGGCTCTCTTGCCTCGACTAGCATTACGCAGGTTAATTTCTTCGTAATGGCATCGAAACTAGGATTTACAATATACCTAGAATTTCAAGAAACAACTAAGAGATAAATAAAAGATAAAATATATATGAAATTACGAATCATTGTTAATCAACATGTATATAAAGCAAGTATCGATGCACCTGTAGATAGTATATGCTAATATCAGATTCATGTCGATGAGTATATAGATTACATTATTGTTAACCAGATTTCTCATAAAATATCTTGGCCTTACCTTGGTCTTCCGTATAGGATTATTTATCACTATAGCAGCTTATGTAAATTTTACTTACTTCCTACGTCTATACTGTGTCGAACATCAAGGTCCGCTCTGTTGCTATAATTAAAGAAAGTTTCTGTAACCCTTTAATACTAATTGCTGATAAACCTCACCAAAGGGTTTAGAGATTAAATATTTTGAGTTAGTCGGTCGTTCGGCTATTTCAAAATTTGTCCCTATTTCTATTGATACCTCATTCTCAAATATTAAGAGAAGCTATTAATGTTGAAATGACATAACCTTTCCAGGACATAAAAATTATGCAGCAATCGAAAGTACTATATATATATATTAATGATATTAATTTATAATATTTTTCAAATAGTATTATATGTGAATTTCAAAAGATTTTTTTATTGGACGTTGTAGAGCTTGATTTATATGTTTTAAGCAAAAGTGAAAGCGCGCGCACAATCGATTCAATGCACGCAAGTATAAGTCTATGTTACGTGGTAGATTCCATCAGGTTCTCATTCTTAGAAAATTATTAGGGGCCTCTATATCTATCGAATGTATTTGTACTTATATAATACCAATAACTATTATAAGCGTACTTATCTTTTTGGTATCGTATCAAAAAATAGTGTGTCTACCATGTATTTATCTCACAGTATGTTATTTCGACATATATCAGTAGATAAAATCAATGCAAATTGAGTGATTCGTTCATGATTTACCTAAAATATGAAATTTTATATATAACGATGATACACAGAGCGCAGTTTCACACTTTTTGCGACATATATGCAAAATGGGGATTATAGAAAAATGTTTACAATCATTTATTTTTAAATTATCAGAGATTCTTTAGTGTAGTGAAGTATTCGGAAATGGTCCTTGAAATTTGATCCATTTTTACCGGTTGAGCATATATGTAGGGAAGGTGGGTGACTCAAGAAATTAATACCATCAGAGCAATTCCAAAAATATTTCATACTTACTGTACCTTCAACTAATTCAATGGACAGTCAACGTGCCCTGCCAGGCCAGTCTTACCTGGTCTTACCCCACCTTCCGTTACATATACACCTTCGCGTATGCAGAGATAATTAAGATTTGATTGTAAAAGCAAAATTTTTTTATTTCACAACCTTGAAGAATACATCCAACGGAGCATGTATGCTTACACGTTTTTTAGCAGATCTGTTTCTCTTGGGTTTTCCCCTTCATGCGTAAACATATTAAATTGGATGTCGTCTTCACCTTATTTCGTTGGCCAGGAATTCCCTTCACGTTATATGTCTGACTATCATGCGACCAATGTGCATTAAGTTCACATTGAGAATGAGACGAGAAAGACAAAAATCCAGATCTGCGCATTTATTTTGGACCATACATGCATGCAAAAAAACATGCTACTATGTCTTTATGTGTAAGTAAATGGATAAATAAAATCTTATTTTTTGTCGACGAAATATGTATAGACTTTATAACTAGATTTAGAAAAAGTTCTTCCCAACATACATATAGATGGGTTTAACCTTGATGTCGACACATGAATGTTACGATTACGCAATCGAATCAATTTTACCTTGAAGCTAACTCTATTAACACTTTTTCTTTGAATTGTATTCTTCCGTTCATTTTTGTAGAAATCTCAGCCTGTATTGTTTGTTCCAAGTTTTACTTTTATACACACGTCAAACAGTATTTGAGTCGCGACCGTCTTTTTGGAATTTAACGTACAGGAGTCCATTATAAGATCTCAGACTCTATTTGAGGCTAAAATCTTGTATGAAACGTATAACAATGATTTATAATAATACTATTGATCTTTTTTAGGAAGAACCATTTCGTTTACTTCGTGAAAATAATCCAGAAAGATTGAAGAAATTATTTGTTATTTCCGGCGACACAACAACCGAAGGCCTGGGCCTCTCGACTGCGAACAAGGAAATTCTTATTAAAGATGTATCGGTAATCTTCCATATGGCAGCGAATGTTAGATTCGATTTACCGTTAAGAACAGCCATTAATATGAATACCAGAGGGACGGCTAATATTTTATCATTGGCGAAGCAGGTACCATTCACTTATGTTAAATAATTTATTAATATTGTTTGTACAATGTCAGCAAGAATAATCCCACACAACACTAATGTTAGAAATACGTCATACAGAAGTCGTAAATCGCCATTACTGACATACCACAGACATCCGTAAATCTGCAAATGATATCTTGCAGACGTCTTTCCGAAGTATGTTTGTCCCACCTTAGATTTCTTTTTGTCCATCTTTTGCCCATCCTACCTGTCATTCATAGGATGTATCTCTAACATCCATCTGACAATTTGCTTCATATGAATAGAATATTCTTATAACGTAGATGGCCCAGTCATCGGCCATGTACCGGCACCATAACGGCGCATTCACTGGGTGGCTTAAGCCGCGAGAAGCCTATGATTATTTCTCGAAGGCAGCATAACTTATGAAATGACACAACAATGAAAGATAGACGCACTGGATATGATGCGTTCGTTGACAGGTTAAAAAGCGTCAATGAATGTATGCACTTTAAAAAAAATATTGATAAATAAGATAAAGCAAACACCCTATTGGCGATTACACGTGTGTAAGGTTCCCAAAAGGTATTGTAGTTAATAACTATAAAATATATAATAATAATAATAATAATAATAATAATAATAATAATAAATGGTAAAAAGAAATAACGGACAACATAAATGCCGACATTCTAAAGATCTCATACTGCGTCGTGTTTAAGAACATCTGCATAAGACGTCTACCGGATGTAATACGCATAGCATTTTACAACCGGACGTCAGTAGAACATTGCAGACGTAATTCGGATGTCGTTCGGATGTTCTGTGTTGTGTGGGATATACAGGATGAACCCACTAAAAATAGTTGCAGCAATCCAGTACTTCAAGTACAACTTACATACGTGTGACAACCATAGTGAAAAGTTTGATAAAGACAAATAGAAAGCTTATACCTGTTATAAGGCAAAGCATAATGTAGTAAATAGATTAAAAGAAGGTTTCTTGAATCATATATTGAATCATATATTTATGTGGGGGTAGCAAAGACGTCATTGCATAGGTCATCTAAATTGCTTTTTTTTTAGATTTCTCAGCTTCAAGCATTTATTCACGTGTCAACGGCCTACTGTCAGTGCGGTCAAACAATTCTAGAAGAAAAGGCATATTCAACACCAGTACCACCAGAGACTGTATTATCAGCAGTGGAACACTTGGGTGATGATATGTTAGAAATAATGACACCAAAATTACTGGGTGACCAGCCAAATACTTATGCATTCAGCAAAGCACTCAGTGAAGATCTCGTTGCAAGATCTGGCCTGCCAATTGGTGTTGCAAGACCATCAATAGGTACGTTTTACATTGTTAAAAAATTACAATATTGTTTTATCAACAGTTTCATCATGCCAATAATATTATATTTATGTTTAATTGTGTGAACGTAGTTGTTGCCTCCTGGAAAGAACCTGCACCAGGTTGGGTGGAGAACATGAACGGACCAACTGGGCTGATGATAGGTGCTGGTAAAGGTGTGATTCGATCGATGCTCTGTAACAAGGATTACCTGTCTGACTTGATACCTTGCGACCTCGCTGTGAATGCTATAATCGCTTTAGCGTGGAGGGTCGGACTTGAACAACCTTCCGAACCCTTCTTCATGAACGTCACTGAGAGTGGCGAGAATCCTATATCTTGGGGATGCGCATTGGAGACAGGGAGAAAACACGCTTTCACACATCCTTTCTCAGGTTCTTGAATTTATTTAGATATAGTTTATAATTGGCTTGCATTTTGATTTGCGAAAAATTCGTCTAAAAGAACAATTCGTCTAAAACAATTCAATGTTCAATGTTTTTTTTAGCTACTACCTTGGGACATCATAGCATTGGAATTCTGAGCTAATCTAACCTAACGAAACATTTCTAAGCTCATCGCAAATACTGGATGCCTAACATTGACAAAATATAAACAAATTTGGTGTGATAGTCCGCTTTATGGTCCTTAAAACAGTAATTATGCTGGAAAATCTTTGAGGACGGTTCCCAAAACAGCCACTTGTCCTCAAAATTGTTCTTTTAGACGAATTGTTTTAGATAAATTGTGATTAAGCGAATTGTTATTAGACGAATTTTCCGCAAACTTGCATTTTAGCCCCTTGATTCTACTTAACCGTACGACAGCTATTATGTGAAAGTGGACAGTGCTTAGGCGCTGGTGCGTTGTAAATTAGTAACTTTCATTAATGGGTAGTTTTAGGTACATTATAATATGTAGTACATAGTTATTTAATAAATTACTGTGATTTCAGGTCCTTTGTGGTATCCTGGTGGAAGTTTGACATCATCTAAAATAATTCATTGGTTGGTGGTTATCTTCTTACATACAATACCCGCGTATCTCTTGGATGCTTTGTTCATTATTACTGGGAACAAACCTTTTTTGGTTAAAATACAAAGCAGAATTTCTTCGGGTTTGGAACTGCTTCAGTATTATACTACGAAAGAATGGATATTTCGGCAAGTATTGTTAAGATTTATTACCATTATAATTGCGGCATTCATAGTTATAGATATATGCGATGACCCATTCGTTTTATTTCGCATAAAAAATCTTTATACGTGATTGCTTCGTCATCTTTCGTCATGTAAATTGGAGGTCAAAGCAAAGGAACTACACGAGTTGGCAACTAATACAGTCGTCGATTCACACTCGTATAAGGAGGGCCGGGCAGGGAAGCTGATTTTGGTCCTGGACGGAATTAGTAAGCGATAACGTCATTCTGAATGGCCCATGTCAAGCCAATCAAAATAAGGAAAATATAGCCATGAAATATATCGGGAAAGTATTTTTACCGGGTCTTAAAATGCATCTGTGGGCACTGCACAGAAACCGCACAAGGACACTGATATACTGTCTATTTGACTTTACTGCTCTCGTCATCTGAATAAATCTTTTTGAAAATTGTCTTGAAAAAAGAAATATTCGAAAAATAGTAAGCGTATTCTAAATTCTATGCTATTGTCATGACATGACTGCATAAATCGACAGTACAAGTTCCGCAACGACATCCACAATAGTATACTGCTATCTCATCAATTCCACTTCGAGATTTACGGAATAAAGCGTAAACCAAATATCTATTTGATTTATAATGTTAGGTTAGACAAGCTTAAAAAGTTTCAAATCGTTTGACGTATCTTTACCTAAGTCCGAGTGCAAATAACGTGTTTAGGCAATCTTTGTGTGTTTTCTAGAAAGTATTTAAAAAAAATTCTCACGAATTTTCAAAGCAAAGTTATCGTTTTATTAATCGATCCAGGAAGAATACATAGTTTGATGTTCTTGGAAGGCAAGGAATAAAGTTCAAGGTTCATTAAAAAAATATAATTAAGTGTTTGTAGCATTTTACCTTGTGTAAACCATAACGAAGTGTAATTATATAAGATTTCACGAATAGTTGAAGGTACATATTAATTATTGTATATTTTTTATTTACAGAAATGACCGATTGAAGGATATGCAACAACGTTTAAGGTCTTCTGACAGGGAGATATTTTTTATGAACACTAAGGATATTTGCTGGGATGACTACATCCTGCATTATATCCTCGGTACAAGAAAGTATTGTCTTAAAGATGATCCCTCGACCTTACCTCAGGCTAGGCGCGTATTTGCTTACTTATATTTTGCCGATTTGTTCGTCAGGATTGCCTTTGGAATACTTATCGCTTGGTTCGTTTATTCCTGTATAATATCGTTTAAAGCCACATCCAGTACTTTCGTTGAAGTTAATGAAATTTGACTCTTTCGCTAAAGTCAAAAAAACTTGTATGTAGCGAAGCTATGCGAAGTTGTGAGAGGTCACACTTAAGTGGGCCAAGAAATTAGACTTTATAAAAGTATTAAATTCTACTCAATAAAATAATGCCGTTGTATATTATATATACATGTACAATTTTTGGCACTGCTGTTTCTATATCATGGATATATGTAAACTGTTACATAAGAATACTTACAATTACATGAAAATGATATTACTCGTCGATTTCATAAAATATTCCAATTGACGTATTTCAGTGCCAATTTTATTAAAAGTTGTAAACTATACTGTATTTTAATTCTTATTACTTTTTTATCACTATAATGTATTCAACAAGTGATATGAAAAATATTATTACAGTTGCACTACGTATGTGTATGATCTTTAGTTTTCTGCAATATATATAGACAATGACGTCTTAAGGATACTCTATAAGCTTGATTAATTTATGCGTATCTCGTGATAAACATAACACATTTTGGCGCACTAGAAATTACGTAACAAATGTTCAATTCCCATAATTTTTCGAACGACCTCTTTTTAACTCTTAACTACAAAGGCACGATTTTAGGAATATACATTACAAAGTGAAGTCTGTGGAACTCGGAGCAATTACGATGAAAGGAATAGCTCAAAAGTAGAGTTTTGCGTAGCTCTCCTCTTAGTTTAGACGAATTTATCGACCAAGTATCAAATAAAAGTGTGTAATAGGTATTTTTTAATTTATTGAACATTTAAGTAGAAACAAATTCGACAACAAGGTTAAATATAAAATTTTTGAGGTTTGCGAGACCGCACATGCGTAGGTTAAAGGATAAGAATAACAAACTTAATGTTTATTATAATTCAGAGAAAGTTTTGTTAGATAACCAGGCAGAAAAGTAGATAAAAATGCTGTCCTAACATGTAATTTGAGCACTAAAGAATAGTTAACATTCTTCACCTACCCATCTAACGTACTTCATAAATTAATCGTTGATATCACCGTATCAGTATTTACTTAAAAATGATATGTCATCAACATAGATCGCACAAAGAGGAATCGTAGGTAGGCACTACGTCATAAGTTAAAATAAACCATTAGATTCCTGGGATCCTGAAATGTTGAAATTACTTTTCAGTGGACTCGACTAGCTTAACTGCTGTGCGCACGAAAGTAGACTTGCGTCACAGAATAGAGGTCGAACTGCTTTACGCTAACGTTGTTACGTTTGTGAAACGTCCAGTTCTAACTACATAAATATAATTACTAAATCAATGGTGTTATG
This sequence comes from Trachelus troglodyta, assembly GCA_030142635.1. Classification (NCBI taxonomy): domain Eukaryota; kingdom Metazoa; phylum Arthropoda; class Insecta; order Hymenoptera; family Cephidae; genus Trachelus; species Trachelus troglodyta. The sequence continues at coordinate 720,985 of JARQTJ010000283.1, forward strand.
AAATTTTTAATAGGTTAATATTAGGTGGATGTCAACGGTTGTAGGAAATATTCACAAACCATATAACCAGTATGTTTATTAACTGCTAGTATACAGGAGGCTTGAAAATGTAGATTTGAATTTTGTAATTTATCAGCATCACATTTACTATTCCACTTATATATGAAAAAATACAAAATTCGATGATATGATATAAGAAGTGTCATCAGCCAATTCTTACACAGTTCCCCCGTTTATACGTATATGACATATGTAATTAATGCTACATGATTAAGTGTATATAATTAATAAAAAATGAAAACTCAGATCTAGGCGAATCTTTGATGTTGAAACTCATAGAAACATCTTGATAACACATGTTACACGTGGATGAACCCTACCTATAGTTCCTACAAAATGGTCCTTTGCTTCTGCCACTTTCGATAGAGGGTCTGTAGTTAGTTTAGAGAAAGTGACTCTGATTCAGGTATTGCGTATGTGGACGTGAATGCTTTCGCTATAAAGTACCAAATTAAATTTTCTGTTTAGAACTCACATTTCTTTCGATGTACTATGTAAACTTTTTCATTTTTAGCATATATAAGTTTTTAAAATGCACTGAAATATTATTAAAATGTCCATGGACTATTAACGAGTGTTAAGATAATATAGTTAATAAATTAAATTAAAAAAATATATATCCTTAGTAATGAGATTTCACTATAGCAAAGATTCAGTGGTAAGATAAACATTACTTACAGTGACCATTAGATGATATGATAATTAATAAAAATGCTTCTGAAGGATCGTAACTTTGTTATTTACCTGATAGATCATTTAATTGAACTATGAACAAGTTTTTTATCATAAAACCTCGCTGCATATGGATTACTTGTAATTCAAAGTACACGCAGGCCGTGCGTACTCTATATGTCTTATTTAATAATTAAGCAAGGAATTTGATTTTTCGATTGACTTATGTAATTTTTTAACATTGTGATTTCTCGCCAGTGACGTGGACAACTTTCGTGGTCAGTAATGTAACATACGATTTAGCAAACTCGCAAAGGCATACAAATTTATAGCAATATTGAGTTTAACATACGATACCTTTTAGATAAAATATATACTAGTCCAAATATATTATCATCCTTGACATTATCTCAACATGCACTCTCCAACAGAGTAAATAATCATCCCACCCTAAATTAATGGATATTCGATGCATGGTTGTGGGAAGACATTTCCACGAATAAAAATAATGAAAAATAAAATAATATATCATAAGAGCATGAAAAGTCCTGAGATCATCCTTAGGCATTGGCTGCAGACTGCGATGTAGGAGGTGAAGAGAACTTTAAGGATCTATTCCGGAGTGGGAATTACTGGGCTATGTCGAAAGTTGTATGTTACAGCTCTGAACTGCTTGCCGATGAATGTCCAGTGAACATTCTCAGTCTGCAACCGGCTCACCATCTGATCAGATCAGGTGAAATATAAATCTGAGTTGTACAATAGTATAGAAAATTGTCTATCAACAGTCCACAAAATACTGAGGATTTGATCAGATCAAGCGACCTGTTTTGCGAAGTGTATTAATTTTTTGGATTTTTCATAACGTTTGGAACTTTCGAGAGGTGATATTACAAATTTGTAAGTGTATATGATATTTGAAATATGGCGATTGTTGAAAAAATTATTCGATAATTTGCCGGTTTAAAATGTGGCGATTTTAACTCTTTTGTTGTCTATCATTATATAAATTTGCCATTGATCACTATCGTTTGATTATTATCTTAGCGTGGACTGAATATGTGTGTTTATGACTGATGTGGATAAAATTATACAAATTAGATAGACGATTATCATGTTAGATATATTCATATAGATACTATTGAATTTTATAACTGGGTTCCAATGGTAGTTCGTTGTCATTTTTTTTCTTTTTCGGATAATTCTTATGCACATCATTTATTCGACGCCCAGTAATTTGATAATACATCATTCGTTTTGGTCGTTTATAATTCACTCGATTTACTGCTTGTATTGCATGAGAGACAATCTATTTCTTTCATGCAAAAGTCATGAGAATGAGTCATTTTTGTATTACTGAAACATAACTATAATTAGTGACGTTACAGCAGTATTAGCTATTTCGACCTATCGATGATGGTAACACTTTCTGCTCTATAAATATAATGAAATTTATTCGATTAAGAGGTTCGATTATTCTGGAAGATAAAAGAAATTATACTTAATACAGTTTTGCCATTAGGTTACAATCTTATCGTATATATTTTCCAAGAAAAATATTTATCAGTTATAATGAAGAGTAACGTGAACAGATTTTATTTGGCTAAATTAAAAAAAAACTAAGCTTAAATCAAATGTATAACTTCATTTTTAAAACAATTCACATGCAACTCAAGTACATGAAATCGTATTTGTTTTCATTATGTAATAGTTGAAAGTGAGATGTGCAAAACTACTGAAAAAGTGTGTCAATTAACACGTGGTAGAATCGAGTGGAACGTTTTCTAAAAATTATTTTCTATTTAAAAAAAGACATTGTCGATAAGACAGTGTTGCAGAAATTTGTATAGAAAAATTTACAAAAATTTTTCAAATAAAATACCTTCACTTGGTTCCATGTAAATTTGACGTTATGCAGAACTGACATGTGATTTGCGACTTTGTATAATCAGTTTGGTCAACCAACTAGAAACACGTTACGTGTGTAGTAACAGCAGTAAGAATTTAGTTGGAACAAAATTTCATAAAAAATATCGTTTCACGATTAATGGCTCGTCGATAATATCCAGGAAAACAATTCTTTCCATAATTTCTATTACGCGACAAAATTCTCTAGAGCAACCACAATAGAAACATCTATAACGAAGTGGTGAAAGCAAATTGATAATTCAGAATAAAAAAATAAGTAGCAACATTCATTCGGATGAAAAATCGATGAACATTCCTTCGGAATCAGCCTGAAGTTAAAATTGAAAAATTTTCATGGGACAAGAGGTTCCTTAAATTTCTTGTCCCAATACATCAGTAACCATGTAAATTGCTTGAGCATTAATTTTCGGCTCAGTGATTGCGAACGACTCGAGATAGTATATATTCAAAGACTAAAAGATTCCTAAACAGAATAAGAAATTGGTAAAACTAAAAATTAGAGTAATTAGGCAAAAAAACTCAAAATTATAAACCCCAAGATGAAATTCCAATTCTACTCGACTGCCTACTCAAGTTTCCCATGTCGTAACTTGCGATGCAAGCAGTCGACCTCCACCTGCGTAGCTCTCAGTCTGCTAACCAGTTTTGCCTTACTGAGAAACAAAAACAAAAGTACCAACTTGGAGCAAAAAGTTACAACGTCAATCGGTGCGTGACTTTGTTCGAGTTCAGTTTCCCGTGTATTTTCCTGTTGATCAAAGTGTACTTTACCTACAGCATCTTCAACTTGTTTTCCTAGTATTTTAAACTCTTGCACAACCCCGACTATCAATTATTCAACACAAAAAAACAATAGAAGAAACGAACGTTATGAGGATGTACTCGAGAAATAAAATTAACCTAGAATTAACATCCTTTGTTCAGGTAGCCTTCTTGCGTCCCTCGATCGTAACGCAAGTATAAACAACATATTTACATATTTACATACCTTACACGGTTCTCTGCTAGTCCGATATCTACGTATTATGCTGCATTCTGTTTGTGCAGTTAGGTCATGATATTACACTCACTTTGCCCTCCGAATTAGCTGACGATGGCGAATTTGTAAATTGATGACAATTTTATTAATAAATTATAATTATTTATTGGCACGGCTTAATTATAGAGTTCTATAAAACATTAATTATGCGTGAATCGTCAATATCTTTAAGGTAAATTAAATTTGCGATATATCGTGATTTTATATAAGAAAATTCATAAGTGATCAAACTTAGCTTTACTATGAATGTGAAGTTTGAAAAGGGCGACAATAGAATTATGTAATGCAAAGGTTATTTTGTACTTGGTAGTGAAGCTGCAATGTTAACCTGTAACTACATTATTACATACGATTATAAAACCGATAATAACATAGCAAGTAATATATATTGCATATTTATATATGCCTTTTTGAATATTCTAGTAGCATTTGAATTGCATTGATTTTCGATACATATAGTATGTCATAGAAAATAAAAAAACTGAATAATAATAAATGTAGCTGCTAATTGTAACGATATGTAAGACATGTTTTAATATACAATTAACGTGTAATGATATTAATTTCTATACTTGTAACGTTAATCTTGTAAAACCGATGATACGTGTGATTTCTGGATACGAATTGTGCACGTTTTGATTTGCATTAATAATACGGTGTGTAAATGAAATTAAAAAACTTTTAGTACAATTATTTCGAAAATGTCATAAATTTTATAGATTGATTCGTTCAAGTAAAATAGAATGTTTATTACGGTAAACAGTATTAGATACAAATTCTTGTAAGTTATTAATTGATTTTAATCATGATACTCCAGTCTTCCATGATAATTAAGATTTTACAGAACAACATCCATTGCATGTAATCAGTCGATTGATTATACTGCAGTTAACTGTTCATTACGCTAAATCGCGCATACATTACTTCTTGTTCAGCCAAGTGGAAATGGCGTTCATATGAGAAACCAATTTTTCCAAAAAATTAGAACGAATTTCCGACTAACAAAATTACAAAATAAAATCCCATAGCAATGCATACTGATACCTTAAGGTTAATCAAGATGTGATAACTGTAATCGTGCATTTGTAATGTAATTTAAAAAATATTAAAATATATTTTTTATTTTCTATTTTCAGTACAACGAAAGTTAAACGTGCGATCCGGTAATTATTTTCCGGTACTATGACAGAAACGAACATGGAGGATCTACCAGACAGAGTAGCAGAGACTTTCAAGGGTCGTGAAATTCTGCTCACCGGTGGCACAGGTTTTTTAGGGAAAGTAATGGTCGAAAGATTTTTACGATCTATGCCTGACGTTGGAAAGATCTACATACTCGTCAGACCAAAAAAAGGAAAAGATCCCAAGCATCGTCTGGAAGAAATCTTCAATTCTCCCGTAAGACTGTCTTTCTATTATTTTCACTAGATACTTTATCTTTATACGACTATGACATACGTAACGAACCATACACGTTAAATATCATACACGTCATGTCTATTTGTACATCTTTTACCAGGAACATTTTTCCATCTCGCCGTGCTAAAAAGAGATTCTTAATTTCGGTCATCGTATCGACAAGAGAAAGCAAATTTGCAACCAAATATGCACAACCTGTCAATCTGTAATGGGGACATGTCATTACATGAGTCATTGAAGTTTAATTAAAAAAGTATATATATATATATTCGTTTGCCAGAGGTACTTTGGGGATACGAAAAATCAAGGGGCGTTCACAATAGCAAGCTAATGTTTTTTTTTTAAACTACTACCTTGGGACATCACAGCATTGAAGTTCTGACCTAATCTATCCTAACGAAACATTTCTAAACCCATCACAAATACTGGATGCCTAACGTTGAAAAAAACAAACAAATTTGGTGAGACAGTTCGCTTTATGGTCCTCAATACAGTCATTACGCTGGAAAATCTTTGAGGAAGGTCCCCAAAACAGCCATTTGTCCTCAAAATAGCGACTTCGTAAATGAAATCGTCCCCAACGTATCCCCCAGCAAAAAATATATATACGTAGAGTGAAATTCAGAATTATTGAGTTTTCACTAATAAAATATGGATAAGATCTTATCGACTGCTATGAGATTCTCGATGTTAACGTCAGACATTCATTCTCATATGCGATAATGCAATCGATAATCTCGTAAGTGGTTCATAAAATATATCAGTAAACGCAATTCTCAGCATCAATGATTATATTCTGTCAAAGTGAAGGGAAAATATAGTAACGTATGTCAAATATGAAGTTCCTCGTGTATTAGATCTGAAGTGGTTGGTTTATGGAAACATGAAAATTGCTTTGGTGAATAAAAAAAATCAAAGAGCTTTACTATCAAGTGTTACTAGTTTTCGATATTGTCTTATTCGATTTGTATAAAGGTAATGTTTGCATTTTGAAATTTACCGGAAATAACAGCTGTAATAATATCCTGATTAAAGATTGCAAACCCTCTGAGATGCCCTGGAGTCGTGCTTAGTAGAAACAGAGTCAAGGACGTTCTGTAACTCAACGGAAAAAATGATCATCTAGTGAAAGTATCTCTCAACGTTGTTATGTCACATCTTAACTGTCTGCTCTAACGTAACGTGCGTTCATCAAAGATAGGGAGAGTTACGCCGTATACCGGAGTAACAAGGCCAGCAGGTCAGATGAATTTCCCTTTTATACGAAACGTCCAAAACCTGCAAAGTAATATTTCGATCTTTTCACTGCTAGCGAACACTTTCATATTTCCTATTAGAATTTTAGTATTTTGTTTTCTTATGTAATATGTCGCGTTTCGTGTATCTTATACAATTAATTTTTCAGCTGTTGATACTTTCAAAAATTTAATTTAAACACTGAATCGACGGTCAAAGAGCAAATGTAAATTCGAGTATCATTCAATTTACAATACCACTGCTTTACCATGTGTAGGTATTATAGACTTCAGAAAATTCACGAATTTAATTTCATTATTGATACTATGAATTATGTAATTAGAATGTTCAATCTTTGTAACTGGTGTAATGATAAATGGTTTTACTATACTGACTATGATCGATCCCTTCTGAAATCTTATAAAAAGTGACCATGATCTTTTAAACGTAAAACGTCATGAAGTTACAATGTTTGAATTTGCATAATATTTTTTTCTTGTTAATCGATTATCTTTGACACGATATGCATAGATGTTTTTAATCACTTTAAAGGTATCTGACCTCGAATGTCTATCAAGGAAGGTCTCCACGTGAATTCGTATGACCTCGAAATTTAATCGAAGGCTAACTATCAAAAATTTTAAACTCTGTAGGCATCGTGCGTAAACGCTTAATCGTTTAGCTGGAAACGCAAAGAGTTGAAAGTTGTAACTGGTGAGTCCCCAGGCGAGAAAGTCAGTCGACCACGTGGAATTTCAAGTATTTATGCTCGATGGGTATTAAATGATTTTAGAAACGAAAATTTGCAAATAATCCAATACTTAGTAAGTCGTGGCTTTTCACAACATCGCTAATAGATAAATTGAAATATATGCTAAATTGAAACAATATCATATATCTCAGTGCAAAATCATAAATATTCATAATTTTTAACAAAAATTGTTTACAGCTCATTAAAGACTGCATTGTTTTCCATCTGTCAAAATATACATTGAATTCGTGAACCGACTATACGTAACTATTATATGTTATACAGAAAAATGTGCAGATGACAGCTTGTCTACGTCTTATAATTTTTAAATAATTATTTTTATCATTTCCCCAAAATAAAAATAGAGGTGAAAATTTTTCGATATTGAAAATATTATTTCAACATGCTTGTATATTATGTCAGTTCTTTAACGTAAAAAGTTGGACATTACGTATGGCGCATAGTTATATAGGGAACGTTAGATATATTTTCGTATTTTAGGTATTTATGGTCGTAGAAACGTCATTCATCTATCTTTTGAACAGGAATTATGAACTTTACATCAACTGAAATTAATATATATGGTAATTCGAGATCACATTATTTATGAGCCTTATAGTGAAATTAACTATTGGGTTGGCAACTAAATGATTGCAGTTTTAGTCGATAGCCTTACTAGTTAAAATCCGCAATCACTTAGTTGCCAACCCAATATTTTCATGTTTCAAGTGAACTAAAATTGTATCTACTGCTCTTTTCCCAGTTTACTCGCTTAGACTTTTTCTTTTGCAAAGATGTTCATTTGAAAACGCCGCGCTTCACTGTGTATAGTACCGCTTTTACATACTGCTTTAGGACATGCGAGTCAAAAGTTAACAAACAGTCCCTTCATACAACGCAACGAGTACCACTTTTTTTTACTATTTAAATATAAAACATATCTACGACTGAATTCAAGGGTCAATTGACTATTTGCCTAACAACCACATCGTGAACTCTTATTGTTTGATATGATAATACAATGTCTGCTCGACTCACTGAAATTCATAATTAGCCACGTTGCAACAGAGTGATCTTAGAAATCATAGCAAAGTATGAATAATTTCAATTGCGCAATCAAATCTGACAAATGTAAGGACAGAGACGATTATGAATATCCTGTATTATTATCTTTAATCTGAAACATCCTTGTAAACAGATATTTTGTTTCTATCTATTTACTACAATTAACTAATAATAATTTAGATATTTCAAAACAATGCTTAAGGAGAATTAAGAAGTGAATATCAAAATTTTGTATTACAGATCAGGAACTAAAACGATACCCAATATAATTACAGCATACAAATTTTCCAGAATTAGTATTTTTATTATTGAACATATATATATTATCATGTCTAACAATCTAGATATACACTATAGTAGGACTCGGGTACTAAAAGAATTTTGATTATTCAATTCAAGTTTACCTTCCTCTATATCTATAATGAAAAGAGCATATATATTTGATCTTTAACATTTGAATATTTCTGACTATCAGCTTTTCGAGAAAGTGAGAGATCTCAGAGGATTACCTGAAATACACAAAAAGGTTGTTGCCGTGAATGGTGATGTATCTTTGCCAGGATTGGGACTCTCGGCAGATGACCGAAAGATGCTTTGCAATACGATTAATATCGTGTATCATGCTGCAGCAACAGTAAGGTTAGTACAGTAGTTAACTTGAACAAACTATAGCATCAATTGTTGATCGAATAATAGATACAGTTTCTTTTCGAAAATTACGTTGAGGCTGTGTTAAATAATTTCAAAATAAAATAGAGAAATGATATTTCTCTATTTTACGGAATACGTAAATCGTTCAGGACGAAACTATGACTTTCACAGAACATCCGTCTCTATCCATGCTAACTGACTGTTCAAAAGGACGGTTATATCCTATCGGCTCTTTCTCTTTTGTTAGTGAAGTAAAAACTCATGATTGCGCGATCTCGTTTCATTAACACGATGCTTTCTCTTTTACTATCCTTTGAGTAATACACCTTTTCGCGATTTACGCATGATTTATGTAACGGATTGTATTTCAGCTTCAACGCAAACACTACAATGTCAATACTTATAGTAAATGCCTATGCTGGTTAAATTTATAATAATTTATATTGATGATAGTTTATATTTTTCATATGGTTTTAGAGAGTAGCTAAATATAAGCAAAATTTAGGGCAGATTTGTCAAAGGATTGATGAATCAATAGGACATTTAGAGAGAGAATCTATTTTTTATATTTACACTATTAAAGAGGGTTCCTACGGTTAAGTATGTAGTTTAAAAGAGGAATTTACTATAATACTTATATTAAAATATTTTGCCAATAGTCATTGTTATGTAGAAAAGATGGAACTTACAAAAATCAAACACGTGTATTTTGATTTGTGAGATTTAGGTAATACGTATATCGTTGCTGACTTTCTCATGGAACTAATTAAATGCCACGTTCGATTCACTCATGATTTCGATATATCTAACAGATATTATATTAGTGGATGTAATTTTAAGTACCGCAGGTACCGTTTTTGCTTCGACTTGTCCAACATTTTTATTCAATGCTCACCCCTTAGTGAAATAGCTGTGGTGATCCTTAGCTTATAACATTTCAGAGATTATAAGGAAGCCAACAGTGAAAGTCCCGTAAAAATCGGTTCATTGGTTTTTGAGATCGTCGAACATAACCATTCAAACTCACAAACTTTCCCTCTTTATAATATTAGTATAGATTAGTCCGTTATGATTTTTCATGATTTCCAGATTTGATGAGCTACTTAAAAGAGCTGTTATATTGAACACTCGTGGTACCAAACAAATGTTGGATCTTGCAAAAGAAATGAAGCATCTTGTTTTGTTCGCTCATATCAGTACAGCGTATTGTCATCTTGAGGAGAAGGCATGTGCTTTTAAATGGTAAAAGAAGGAACTAGTGCTTTACGTCTGCTTAAGAATCTTTGTAATTTTAGGTTTTGAGTGAAAAACCATATCCACCACCGTCGGACCCCCATAAACTGATCAAGTGTGTAGAATGGATGGAGGACGAAGTAGTTGAAGCTATGACAGATAAAATATTGGGTGATTTGCCAAACACCTATGCCTTCACTAAAGCATTATCTGAAAGTCTTGTCGAGGAGGCGATGCCTCATATTCCAGCTATTATCTTACGGTTTGAATAGTTGGATATACCTATACTTTATTAATGACGTTCGAAAAAAATTCTGAATAAAGAAGGATAGGTACATTTACTTTTTTATCTAGACCCAGTATAATAATTCCAATATGGAAGGAGCCATTGCCTGGTTGGACTGATAATATTAATGGACCAACTGGGCTATTAATTGGTGCTGGTAAAGGTGTTATCAGGACCATGTACTGTAATCAGAACGGTTATGCAGATTATCTACCTGTAGACGTGGCAGTGAATGCTATCCTAGCTTGTTCTTGGAACTACATTTACCTGAAAGATCATGAGAAACGAGTATATAACCTCACAAGCAGTACTGAATTTAAGGTGACCCTTTGACAAATTCTTACAATCATTACCTCCCTGAATCTTTTAGTTGAAAATGATTTTTTTATCATTATTACTAGGTATCATGGGCTGAGATAATCGAGAGGGGGCGTAGAGTCACCGAGAAAGTACCTTTGAACGGCGTTGTTTGGTACCCAGGTGGTAGTATGAAGAGGTCCAGACTCTTACACAATATTTGTGTTTTGTTTTTCCATATGATTCCGGCCTACCTCATTGACTCGCTTATATTTTTGGCAGGTCATAAGCCTATGTAAGTAACAATCACTTATAAAAATGTAATAGATGATAAAGAATTTGAATCATTGTTTTGATTGCAGTATGTGTCGGGTGCATCGACGCATTCAGAAGGGATTCGAAGTCTTCGAGTACTATGCCAATAATCAGTGGGACTTTGATAATTCAAACATTACTCAACTTAGAGAGAAGTTTAATGCCAAAGAGAAAATCTTGTATCAATTGCATGGTGATGATATGGATCTGGACGCGTACTTTGAGGCTTGCATTAGAGCTGCGAGAATTTATGTCTTGAACGAGCCACCGGAGACGCTACCTGCGGCACGTCGTCACATGAAAGTGTACGTAGTTTTAAAAAGTATCTTTTCTAAAATTTGTTGTTTTTGCATGTTAATTATTTGTCTGTTACAGTATGTATTGGGTGGATGTCATTACAAAGATTCTTTTCTTTGTCCTGATTATATATACATTGTTTTCATGGAGCAAGAGTTTTCGAGCTTTACTTATAGGCGGCTAAAAAATCGTACTCAGTTTAATATCCATTTGTTATTACTAGTTTTATACTTTTCAATACGATTCGTATTGTATTTTGACCAAATAAAACCTTACTACTTTAACCTATATTATTTAATGATTATAAGTTTTACAGTGGACCTAGAAAATTAATTTTGTTTTTGATTCATCTCCTTATGATTTAAAAGTACAAAAAAAAAAGATTTTTCAATGTAGAACCAATTTTGTGGCTGAACCATATTTACTTTTCGTCGTTGAGAAATTTTACTGCTCTGAAAATTCACAGCTGAAAATGTAGGATGAAAGCTGGATTTTCAATGATAAAAACACATTTCCGCACAGAGTAGTGGATTTTATTTTTAAAAGAGATGTTAGGAGCATTATGCCATTAAACAGATTCCTGTACGGGGGGTTCGTAGCCCTCAGGCCTGTCAACCTTTGAACCACCCTCTTCAGCGTCTCCACTCTTTCCGCCACCTCCATCGCCGTGAAGCTCGAGCAACTTGCTCAACTCGAAACGTGGCTTCTTCAATACCTTTACCTAACAAGTTTAATTCATTGTTATTAAAAGACTTGTTCAAAAAAAATATTAATAGGGTTGCTAATACATACCTTGCGAATGTAGACATCGTGGAGGGGGTAAATGCCCTGGCAGGCCTTTTCAATATCCTTGGCAATGGCATCAGGCAAGAGTTTGCTGACCACTCCCTTCAGATCGCTCTTTGCAACATCACCAGTGATGATATCTACCATCTTTTTCCGGATATTACGGACCTAAGTATATAAATAATTTTTCAATGTATCACATGATTATTTCTAACCACATTTTTACTTTCAAGTATCATATAATATCACTGAATATAAAACATGTTTGTCTTTTTTCAAGAATATTATACGATTGTAATGAATTTAAGTTATGGAGGTTAAATAGAATATTGTTGCAGCATTAAATTTCACCACTCCCATTGAAAAAGGAATGGCGTGGTAAGTATCTGCTTTTTCTCTGCGCAACTTTATAAAAATCCATAAAGTTTACTGATAAAACTCAAATGGTTTTTGGGAGTTGCGGTACTTCAAAGTACTTTTGAAGTGTTTTACCTGAGCATGTTGAGCGTAACAAGTTTTCCTAGTGCTAAGTTGATCTTTGTTGGTGAAACCGATGCAGAAAACTCTCAACAGATAACCATCTGTCGTTTTCACGTCAACGTTCGCTTCAATCAAGGTCTGCCATTTCTTGACCATAGAACGCAGCTTATCGGTGGTTAGATCCATCCCATGGAAGTTGGTCAGGACATTGCGGCTCTGAACATCTTCTGCGATCAGTCTGAACTTACGGAAGGACCTCTCAGCATCATTATCACTTTGAAGATCTGCCAAAGAGACCTCAAATACACGATACTTCAGACCCTCAGAGGCAATTTCTGTTAAATAAAAAAATTGTACTATTAAAGACACTTAAAGAAAAAAAAATATACAAAAGTTTGAATTTACAGTGTTTATGTACTTGAAGTACTAAATTAAACTTTTATTAATATGCTGTATAATATAATAACTTTTGTTGCATTAACTAAATCCATCATTATCAATGTGAATAATGATATGTTATAGTTTGCATTATTCTGCGCAACACTAAACGCCACACTAGTAAAAATAGTGACTAATGTGGAGCTGGGGTTGCACCATTGATTATTATTAAAGTTAATAATTAGACTATAGTATGATACTTCATCCTGATCTGGGGCAAGTGCCGATAGGAATGTATTATTAATGAATAATGAGAATATTTCTAACATTAAAGTTATTAACTACTTACTAGTTCCTTGGGTCCTATTAACCAAGGTCTTGCCAACTTGACGAGTGGTAAACATGGATGGTGCCTTAACATCATACCAATCCTTGCGGGTGAAGGGATCAACGCTATTAACACATACATATCATTAAGAAGTTAGTACATAATTCTTCTAATACTTAAATTATAAGCTTATGTAGATATTGCAATGAAGAACTCCCATTAGCTTTAAACATTATAATAACAAAGGTAAAGAACAGTTGAAGAAATGAAGTTTATCACACAAGTATCACATAGGTGTAATATTACTTAACTGATCTTTAATCACGAGTTCGAGGTTACAATAATTTAATATCTCCAACTAAACACATTTTAACTATATATTAGTACTCTAATGCAATCCGTTGCATTTTTAAAAAGTGCTTTTGCTTGGAATTCCTTTTAGAGAATAACGGAGTACTAGAAACAGTAACCCATACGTTTCGTAAACAAAGCAACGTCATTCTGAATCAATTCGATCATCTATGGTACTATATGTAGACAAACTTCTAGTAAGCATAATATTTTATTTGTAGCTGCAATACATTTCGGAAAACATGTAAAGTCCGGCAATATTCTAGAGAAAACGCATGTTGCCTATGTCACAGAGTCAAAAGAATCCATCTTTATCACCTACATCATAGAGCCTATTTTCACAAAATTATTATTAACAAAATCATAGAAATGCAAGGAATGTCATAAATATATTATTATTTACTTACATCTTCTTCTTAACTCCCTTTTTGCCGCCTTTCGAGAGCCCCTTATTTTTCCCCACCGCCATGATTAAAGATACAAACGGAAAGAAGTACGCTTACATACAGCGGAAGTCTCTGAGCTCACTACACAATCGATCTGCTCAAATCGTTTGCTCATTGGTTAACGTGAGTGTGTCGACAATAATTTCGATTGGTCTTAATTTAAAAATAAGTATATATTTAGATAACAGTTGTTAAAATAACAAGTTTGATGAAACTATCCTAAGTCCTAAAAATATATGTAGCAATTATTTGTATTTCTAACTTTGATTTACAATCATGCTGAAATCATTTTCTTTACGTTCATCTATTTTGGCTAGGAGCGAATATATGATGCTATAAGCCAAAATTGAACAGTAAATATCTCTGTGAATTATTATTGTAGAGCATGATCTATATATAATATCTATATATAATTAATAATTTTGTATGCTTTGTACAATATCAAAAACTGTTACAAATCATGAATGTTTCACTAAAATATCAGAAAGTCAAAACTATAAAAATGTATTTGTTGTGATACTATTCAGTAATATAATATTAAGATAATTATGGCTCTGTTTTACAAAAATTAGATAGAATTAATATTGTGTTTTTAATTAGTTGTACGAATAATATTATTTTCTGAAAACTAACTCTCTAATAAGTCTATTCGTGCAAGAACCAGCAAGGATCTTATTCTTACTTATCGAATGTCGATAGCGAGCTAGTCTTCGGCTAATTTCAGTTTGCTTAGGAATTTGCATGCGATCGGTGCGATCTTCAGGTTTTATTTTCTATTGTACGCAAATGCGTGGGCTCCCATTCGCCTTCGTTATTAGAGATAGTTTACTCGAAAGACAGAAAGTTTTTGTGGAATTAGTATGCGTTTAAAATTCACTTATACGTGGTAAAGAAGTTGGCCTACGTGCTAACCCCTTGTTATAACCATGAATCTACAAACACTTTTTCAAGACTTCAATCCAAGGTAACTATTATAAATCGTAATAATGAATTTTATCCACTTTACTATTTCTATTGATCAAATATGTAGCATTACTCATCTTAATTATAATTTTAAACATTGAATTGAAAGAGTTACAGTTGAATTACCTTCATGATTCCTTTATTTGGTAATAGTTGTAGAGTGATACAAAAATAATATTTTTATGGGGGAAAATAAAGCCAAAAGAACAAATATATAATTTCATCTTTAAAAAATGTATATTTATATTTCCAGTTAATTTTTCTATCAGGCAACATGTTTGATTGAGTCAAGTACATTGTAATATTTATGCTCACATGAAACTTCAACTTCTACAATATTTTCTTTTTTAAAGTGTAGTTTTTATTGGTGGATTGAAATATTTAGTTACATGAATTCCTAAAGTAATATTTTTATTTTCAGCAAGTTCTTGGTACATTCATGTCTTATGGTATTTACATTGTTATTTGCCCTACGACTTGATGGGTTCATATTGTGGAGTTATTGGTCAGTATTTAGTCCAATATGGTTTTGGAAAAGTATGGTGATTTTGGGTGCAACTATTGGAAGTTTTGTATGGTGGAGACACCCTCATGCTCGATTAGAAGGAGATGCCTATGTTCATTATAAAGCAATGCTAATCACACTAGCATTGCATCTTATATTGTTAATGTTTGAATTGCTGGTATGTCATAAATTGGAGACTAAGAGACATCTTTGGATACTTGTATTTATACCACTTATATTTATCTCCATTGTATCCATAGCAGTGAGTAATTCATTTATTAGATTATTAATTGTTGTTGCTGTTAGTATAATTACTTTTCTTCTGTTTAATTTTCTTACAGGTATGCATTTGGGCAGTGAAACATGACCGTTCATTTGAACTAGAATTGTTTTGTGCTGTGAATGTATTGCAGTTTATATTCTTAGCATTAAGACTAGATGGTTTTATTACATGGAGTTGGGAAGTGGTGTTTGTACCCTTGTGGGCACTTTTATGTTTATCTCTGGTTGCTGTTTTATATGCAATAGTGTTTGCAGCGGTTCTATTGAGAACGCCACAAATTAATGCAAGACAAAGGCGGACCTCGTTAAATTCTGCACTTGCATATACATTTCTTGTGGTTCCAATATTAGTGTTTCAAGTAAGTTCCATGAAAAATATCTCACTGTTAAAAGTATAGGATTCAATATATATTCAGCTATCAAATATTCTTTAATACATAATTTCTTTCCCAACTAGGTACTATTAGCAAACAAATTGGATGGAGACATTTCCTTATATTACATAACTATAGCCACGCCATTGTTACTGTCACATATGACACTTATTTTCATGTCCTTTGGTGCAAAGGGTGGAAATAGATGTAAGTGTGAAAAAGATACAAAATATTATCATGTACATATGAATAGTGACGTAATTACTGCCTGTAGAATCCCTGAAATTGTAATTAAATATTTTTTTAATAGGGTGGTTTGGGATACGCAAGGACTTTTGTCATTTTCTCTTGAGCCTATGTCCATTGCTTCAGGAATATGGTAATATCTCTTACCAACCAAGAGACCATCAGGATCAGCCACCACTAGAGCCTATGGTTTCAGAGAAAAACGAAAAGCAAATTAAAAAAATCGATCTGACAAAACCCGTCGTGCCTATAATATCTATAGATATGCCCGATTGATTGTTTGGGCTTAGTTATTTTGATGATTCTCTCCGGATGATTTCAATAACATATATTTAAGGACGATTCCCTTTCTCTACGATAGACACTGTTATCTCGCCACGACTTGCGGATTCTTACCGATAAACAACAACCCACGGAGAATTGGACGTTTGAATTAAATGGAGAAAAGAAAAAAATTAAGAAAATAGAAAATTTTCAATGTAAATATAGGTTACGGAGAATTCTCAAATTGATTCTGTATGTGCTCAGTGATGGTTAAAATCATTTGAAAATCATGTAAACAGCTGTTTATAATGAAGAGGCACTGAAGTAATCATTCGCATTTCATTTGCATAGTACTGGCCAATCGGCTGTAATACTGTACAGTTTCACTTATATTACTTCCATTGCAAAGTTGTAGAGTAACGTGAGACATTGTTCTTTAACAAGGCTAGCTCATAGTACAGAAGAACCTCACATAATATTTGGTGCATTCGTACATCAGATCTTTCATCCCAGACATTAATATACATATATTATTATGTTTCATAATGATGGAATGATTATTCATATTGTTCAATTGAAATTTGTTGCAAAAAATACGCAGTGTCATGTGTGTTTAAAAATTGAGATCACTTAACTTCTTCGTTTATAAGAGGTTGACTAAGCCGTCCACTTTGTTTCATTTATTATTCTGTCAACGAATTGAAAAAGGAGGCCCATCAATTTGAATATATGTTCCAATTATTCATCAGGATTAGCATGGAATAAATTTAAATATGAGTGATTTGCAAATGGTTATTGTTGCAATTTCACAGTTCGTTTTTGGATATGTAAGGCGACGTGTTTTAGAAATTGTACTTTATTCAAACAGATATAGTTATCCGATAACTATAAGATTAAGTTGAACTTAAGTTTTAAATGCTTTTAAGCCCTTATCAAACGAAAAGTGCCATAAGACATTCAAATTGAATTGTCCAAGTCAAGATGCTATGACGACGTTATTTTGCTTATGTATAGTTCATCGAACTGAGTATGAAAGCCTAATTTTAATATTGCCGTATGAAAGTGACTTTACATTCTATGGATTATAATTAAATAGAGAATTTTGAATGACTAAATATCGACATGTTGTGAACTCTAATTTCATAAGGGCTTAACATGACTCGAGAACTTTCAATTATAGTACATATTTACCAATATATTTCACGTACAGATTGAACCCTGATTATAAAATATTGACATACGTTTAAGAAAAATAATTAAGTTGACAAATAACTTAATAAACAGATAACACGTGTAAAATGGATTAAGTGCGAAATAATCTATTTAATATTGTCCATGACATGAATTGAATGTAACAATGATTTATCTATCATGGTTGAACCCTGTTATAATTTAATTAATTACATTTGTCAACAATTACTCACTGATACGTGGAATTTAAAACACGTTTTCTAAGTCGTTATCTACAAAATTAAGTCTTTCCAGTGCCTAGACTTATCTGATTGAGAAAATTTGTAATATTTTGTAGATGTGCTGTGAAGCAATAACACGTGTTAATTGTTTAAAAAAAAAGAGGTACTTCCATTGGCCTTATTAAGCAAATAAATGGATAAACCTGCTGGGACATAAGACTGAGCGCTTCGCATCCGTAGATTATTGTTAACGAGGATTGATGCAAAAAATTCAATTAAAACTAGGGGAAGAGAAATTTGTAAAAGCGTAATTGTTAATGTTGCTGAAAAAATCATAGCGCTAAATGCCCAATCATTTATTACGTTGTATAATAGAAATAATGTACAGACTTCGTTGTATTATAATATTATACATATATTATTATATACTATACATATCTACCTATTATGATGGTTGATTAATAATTAGTAATATTATTTTATTTTATATACATTACACTTAATAGAGATTATGATAATCCAATAAAATTTATATTTTTTGGTATGACAATCACTTTAGATAATTCAAATTTTAATGGAAGTACTTTTGAGTTGTCGCGAGATGTAAAATATATTTACGTGTTTCAAAATTTTTCCAAAATGGAAGCGTTTCTTTATCAAGATTTGTCGATATTATTTTCTTACGCAAGTTTCATCAAAACGTGGCCAAATAAATAATTCTTGTGATTAGAAGACTTACTGTTACATGCTTTGTTCGAACGATGTGTGCGTTATAAAAACAGTCTATATAAAAAAAAATATATAAATAACATCATTATTGTGTTTGCATGAAAGTTAATTAACAAGTATTAATATTGTAACTACGATCATCCCAAAAAACGTATTCCACTTCGAGGAACAATTTGCTTATGATATACAATGTAAAAGAATCTGCTGAATATTGAAACGATATCACTATTTGGTTACAAGCATTGCGCATTCGGTAGCCACTATAATATTCATTAACAATGAAACAATTATCATTTAGCTCATGTTTCAAAGAGTTCAGTAAATCAGTACAATAATCGCATGGTCAAGTGGATCCAAAGAGATTTCTTTAGAATATAATTATTTCATTATTGTATCACTTAAAAATCTTGGACTTCCATCTTTTAAAAATTTTTTTCAGTATTCATAGTTTCACCATAACGGAACATATTCGGGTGTCCAAGTTCGACCAAGTATTGAAGAAACTTTTGCAATCAGTTCATTAGTGTCACACTTTGAACCATCTATCTAAGATATTTCCCAGACATACAATTCCCGAAGATTGTTTCCTAGAAGTCTAACAAACTCTGCAAGACCCGAACAGCTATGTGATAAAATTAAAAATAGTTTATTCGTGGCCTATTCAGATCACTGATTGACAAGCAATAATCGAATATTTCTATACTCACGTAAGTTCACAGTCACCTAATCCAACGATACGCAATTCTGAACAGCATCGTGCCACAGATAATAATCCTTGGTTGATAAAATCAGGACCATGAGCACTAACTATTAATTCCACAAGACGTGGACAAGATTTACCAATTTTCATGAAAACAGAAGCTGGCACATAATTTCCAAAGTAAAGATTCGTCATTGGGAAATTGCATAAAAAAAGGGACTCGTAATCTTCCTCTTCGGCCAAGTAACATAATCTGTAAATACATTTATGATAACATTAAAGAGTTACGTGAAGATCAAAGTCAATGTAATGAACAGAATTTAAAAATGACAGGTAATCAAAGGTAAAATACGCTCTACATACAATGTTATTTTGATATTGGGTGAATGCTTGGCTAACGACTGCCAGGCTTTGTTACTGACAACTGGAAGAAATTTTCCTTCTCGATGTGCTTCTATACATAATATTTCCAAACGGGCATGCTCTTTGTCACTGAGTGCCATAAGTAACTCATTACTCATTACAGAATATGAAATGGATAGTTCCCGTAAATAAGAGCAACGATTTGCCAATTTCAAAATACCTGGAAAAAAAAAATTTGTTAACAAAATACCGACTCATTTGCCATTACTGTTAAGTTACCTTCTGGTGATAAGCGTGGGCGGCTCTTAATACGCAAATGTAGTGTACTTGAGGTATTGGAAGCCTTTTTCGCCAATGAAGGATCATCCACAGGAGTGTGATCGATCATAAGCGATCTCGAAGGTCATTTATCGAAAGCTATTGTCAAGGATAAAGTAAAGCGATCGCAATCTATATAAAAAAAGGATGACTTCGACACGTTAATTAATTCCAACATCTGCGAATATATATATCAAATTGAATAATATTTCGTCATACAAGAATAATTACAAAAAACTGCGTGTAAAATTAAATACTCAATTGTTACCTTCAGTGGGCAGTTCATCAGTCTTGACAGAATGATACAGGCAGCTTCAGCCGATTCAACGCAACTATCCGTTTTCAGGAATACGTAGCGCAGTTGGGATCCATGTCGATGTAAAATAAAGTCTGTTAAACGTGGACTGGTGGAGCTGTTGAGAGAGAAAGGAAGTGAGTTTCGTGTTGAATTGCACCGTCGTAGTTTTACAACTATAGCTGTACATACTACCTTATACTCTAATCATATAAGTATGCAACTATTTGGAACAGTAAAAGGGATAAAATGTGTGCCGTCAGTTTAGGGCTTAATAAGAGCTAGTAGGCTGTTCACGTGAATGTCCCTGACACGATTGCTGATTTGTGCAACGATCACGTGCAGCAAGGGAGAATCGAAGGAAAACAGGATTTCAATTAAAAAGGACTTTCACGGAAATCGTATTGGTATTTCACGGTATTGAAAGAGCGCTCTCATTATTTTTATCTTTCCTTTGACAGTTAAAAAAGGTAGGTGCAAGCAGATAGTCTAATAAAGTGTATTTGCAGTAATGGCAAAAGAATGTTATGTTTCTTCTTTCATAAATATATTATGCAATTGAAACGGATTCGCTATGACTTGTTAATATGAATATTACTACAAACTGGCTATACACATGAATTATAATTTTTTCTTTGCTAATTTAATGGTTATATATTACTTGCTGGTCTCGCTGATGTTGAATTCATATGCGCGCCAAAGTGCAGATCTGTGTGCTGCTAAAAACGAATGCTTGCACACACGAAATGCCGTTAGAAGTTTACGTTAAATTCCGAAGAATCCCAAGTAATATGTTCACTCGGACTTTAGCCCATTCATAATTCTCGTTGTTGAGGTTCATCTTTACTTGAAATTAAAATCGTTTCGGCATCTATGGAAAGAGAACATAATTCGGATCACTATGATCAATCGATATTAATAGAGATTAAGAGTTTAATAAATTTCGGGAGTCTCCCAATACAAAAATTCAATATTTATACGCGAAATTGCATTTACTCTCGTCAATCCACGATTCGACAGATATACTAAATCAAATTAAATTGATCATTAAATAACATGATTCCCTTTGGCTACGTTAGCTCAAGCACAAAACTGTCCACGTGTTTCGCGCTCACGTGCGTCTCGAGCCTGCGGATATCAATGCAGACATAGAAATTGCGGATAAATTGCGCGCGTGAGTCAAAAGGAAAAGGGGGGGAGAGAGAGAGAGAGAGAGCGAGAAGAAATATTTGACTTCTATCAGTCATGCGTATTCGTAACAATACACCCAGACCTAAGAATATGTATTATTACTTTCTACATTAAATTTAATTTCAATTTTGAAAAATCCCGCCAAAAAGAAATGTATGTATGCAATAGTCTGTTAGTTTCATTAATCGATTCCTTAGAAATGGAATGAAACTGATTATTGTGTGTCACGCTGTCATTAATTTGTACATACATCTTCACGTCTACACGTGATAAGGGTATTATTACGAGTACGTCGTAAAGCTTATCATTATCAATAAACTGAATGATAATGCCTGAGTGATGGACACGGAGAAGAAACATAATTACTATATGTGATCCAGGTGGGATTTTCTTGTAGTAGGTCAGTCGTATGAAATTTGCACATATTTCATATTACATTGTTTCAACGCGTCACGTGCTATTGCAGTACTACGAATTTTGTACACTGGCGCGTCATTATATACGTACGTAACAATAGTTTCGATAGTATTGTTATCTGGTTGAATACTTACTGAGGATAATTGGGCTATTCATTGCTTCTGTGCGACGTAATGGTGATGTATAATCTTAGACAGAAGATTTTCAATAAACTTTATGTATGATTGAGTAATTGTACCCATATGCGTTAATTTGTCTAACAATTTACATATTACATGATAATTTAAAATATCGAATTTTTGAATAACTGTTAAAATTATTATTGCGTCATATGAAGAAATATCAAGTATTATAAAAGAAGGAAGAAATTTAAACTTAGGTCGACATTACAGAAAAACTAACAGTTTGCACGATTCAAGCTACTTTAATAATATTCATGAAATTCTTTATTACAAAATTACTAAATTTGTCTTTAATTTATACAAGTCCTATAATCATTTTATTATCAGCAGAATAGATTGTACTTACGTTTAATTCGACATCGTACTAATCGGCACTACAATTTTAAGTACGGATGTACTGTAACGCTTTTTATCAATCGAGTAAAAAAATTGCTTCGAATTTATAAATCGATAATCAATTTCCATAAAAACCTGTAAGTCTCAATGGGACTGCATCCTACATTGACTTGGGTGCACTGGTATTATAAATACGAGGGTAAGGTGAAAAGTTCTCGGCCTGACACAGAGATGGCGTTCCAGTCAGCAAAAATGTATGTTTCCTGCCTAGGTGCACGTGTCATTAGTTCGTATGACAAGTTTAAACTTGTTCTCTCAAGTAGTTTGCTTACACGAATTTTTACAGTAGACATCTTGCGTGTTTTTCGTTAAACTGAATAAACTTGAATATCGTGCGGTCATAAAATTCTTCGTTTTGGATGGATTAAGCCCTAAGGAAATTCATCCGAAGTTGACAAAAGTTTACGGGGACTCTGCTCTTTTCAAGTCAACCGTTAAAAAGTGGGCAGCTGAATTTAAACGTGGTCGCATATCCGTGGAAGATGACCCACGTAAAGGACGGCCAAAAACCGCCACCACACCGGAAACAATCGAAAAAGTGTGTGATATCGTGTTGGACGATAGGCGAGTGAAGGTGTGTGAGATAGCTGAGGCTGTAGGGATATCGGAAGAAAGGGTGCGAAACATCTTGCACAATGAATTAGGGATGCGAAAGTTCTGCGCAAGATAGGTGCTGCATTTGCTGAATGCCGATCAAAAGTAAATGCGCAAACGATATTCGCAGCAATGTTTGGATCGATTCAATAGGGATCCGACTGATTTTGTGCGGCGATTTGTTACCATGGATGAGACATGGGTCCACCACAGCACGCCAGAAACGAAACAGGAGTCCAAGCAGTGGGTGTAAGCCGGTGGTTCAGCGCCAAAGAAAGCGAAGTCGATCGCACCTGCCGGAAAGGCAGCGTGTTTTGGGATGCGAAAGGGATTCTGTTAATTGATTACCTTGATAAGGGCAGAACAATTACAGGCGAATATTACCCAACCTTCTTGACCAGCTGGATGCCAAAATTCGCAAGAAGAGGCCTGGCTTGAAGAAGAAAAAAATCAGTTTTCACCAAGACAACGCACCTGCACACAAGGATGCGTTGGCGATGGGAAAACTGCGGGATTTGAAGTATGATTTGATAGGCCATACCCCCCTATTCTCCTGATTTGGCACCCTCAGACTTCTGTTTGTTCCCAAAATTGAAGAAATTTGTTTCTGGGAAGCGGTTCGCGTCCAATGAAAAAGTTGAGAGGGTCGTAGATGAATATTTTCACAGCCTTGCAGACTCACTTCCGGGAAGGAATACTGATGTTGGAGAAACGCTGGACCAAGTGTGTTGAAGTTAAGGGAGATTATGTAGAAAAATAAAATCATTTTTCAACTGAAAATCACAGTCTTTCATTGTCAGGCCGAGAACTTTTCACCTTACCCTTGTATATTCAGCGTATCAGAATTTCTAGTGAATGTCGCCACTTCTCCAGTTACGTAAATTTACTCGTTTCCAGTCTTACAAGAGAGTGCATTGATAATTGTATTGTAAATCCAAACAAGAATTTCGTTAGCGGTATATTAACGCGAGTGCTCTTCAGTAGGAGATTAAATTTGGAAAAGAAATTTGTCTGGGAAAAAGTAATACATAACTACTCATAATAATAGTGAAATGTAAACTTTTTCTTTCTGTATATCCCTTGCACCATATATTTTTTATAGGTACACATAAGATTGACAGTTAACCCAAGGTAACTGAACTCAACTTTGAGTCGTTTGTTCTGGAGGCTCTTTAATATTCAAAATAACTCTAATATTTTTTTTTTGATTGGAACGTCTTAAAGTTATCGTATTGTAAAGTTTTTCCAACCACGGCTTTACAAGGTTGTCGGCCAATGTGGATGCATAGCCTCTTCACGTGGGGTTTTTTCCCACTGTCTTGCTTTATTTGACACATAAATAACATGCATTATTAATATATTAACAAAAACTTTTGTACGTTATCACTAAACATTTTATTGTTAATCTCAGAGAGTAACAAGCATATGTATGTATGTACATCCCCATTTATCACATTCGGATGACTCATTTGACTAGCTATGAAGGTACTATGAATGGCATGATGGAAGCGAACATCTCCAATTCGCAAAGGTGACGGGGGTCGGTAGACTATCGAACGAATGTTATATCCAAAGTTAATTCTAAAAATTCCCTAAAACAAAGCATTTTCATAGAATTATAGTGATTTTCCGTCTATTTCTTATACATATATAATAAAAGGAATAAAAATAGTACATTATAGAGTATATTTATATAAATATACATTTTATACATAATATATATACACAAATTAATGTTATGTAAGAAACATGACATTTAAATCTTCCTTATGCATTACGTATCAATAATTTTCATATAAACTAATACATGATAAATATTTTTAAGGAAGGATGCTGATAAAATATACCAGAAAAAAATATATCCTACTTCATATATCTAACGAATTTATAGTAACTAATCTAAAGGAAGAATTTGTACGACACGTATACTACTTATATGAATTTTCTAAGAAAATTGGCACACGTATATGTATAGAGAATTTTTTCATAATCCGCTGATAATGCAAGAAAAATATCTCCTACATTTGTATATAAAAATTGTTGCTTATTATCAATTATTAACTATAATGCTATTAAATACTTTCGCAAATAAATTTTAGCAACTCGGTAAAGCGATATATATATTATGCATGTGTGTGAAGGAGGAATGATGAGCTATCATAAGAAATACATCTGTCATATAAAAAAAAGGATAGCTTGAAACTTATTACTTTGACCCAAATTACATACAATTTTATTTTATGATCAATGAAGTTATTTGCACTATGTAGAAGAAATAAGATGGGTTTTATACTAAACATATGTAGATTAATTATTGAACAATAGTGATGTTATTAATCACTAGAATAAGAAAAGAGTTGAAATTCAATCGATTTATTAAATAATCATTTTTTACGTTGTTTCGTAAACATAATATCTATAACTCTAGCCATATTTTTAATTAGTTCTTATACCATTTTCAATCTATATACAATTTGAACACATTCCACACGAACGTTTCAAGTTCACTATAAATTTACAGTCTACAGAGGTAATCAAAAGAAATGATTTTACAATTTCATATGTATACACAAATCTGTTGTATGAAATACAAATAAGTAATTAATAATTTCTAATAAATAATTTGTTATCCTATGTATATTATATTAATAACAAAGTATCGTTTTTTATTAAAAAAAAAGACAATGTTAGCTATATAAGAATAAAGTAGTATAACTGAAAATGGCATAAGATAAACTTATGAGTAAAATTTAAACGTACTATCGAGTGTCACTTCATAGCTTTGTTCAAAGCTTCTACCAAAGTCTGATTTTTACATTCGTCAGACATGGCCATGACAGTTTGACCAGCATAATTAGAAATATTTGGAATTGCTCCTCGATTTATAAGTAGTACAGCCAAGTCATCATGCCGATTTTCAATTGCATGAAATAATGCTGTTCGTCCTGATCTACCATCGCAAAGATTTACATCTGCACCAGCATTTAGTAACGACTCTATTCCTTTTGTGAACCCCTTTTGTGAGCAGTAATGTAATGCGGCAAAACCTATTAAAATTGAACTCACTTTTTTACCACATCAAACTGTGCTACTTTCATATGAGCGCAATTCCAGACAACACATAATATCCCAAAGTCGCGTTTAAGGTGTCTAACGGCACAGAAGTTATCTTTAAGACATCTTAAAGATGACTTTTAGACATATGTGTTGTCTGGAATGTTTTGAGAAACAAAGCTCAAAACTAAGGTTCATAGGTTTTTATTTACAATATACATTAATTACCTTGTGAATCCAAATTGTTGAGTAGTTGTGGAGTTTTAACAAAAGCGATGAGATCTGATAGAATTGGTAATGATAATTTGCTAGCAATGGCGATTGCTGAGTCATGTACGGGAATTGAAGAAACAGGTTTTGCTCCAGCCCTCAATAAAAGTTTCACTATGCTTGGGTCAATATCATGTAGTACTGCTAATTCTAAGCTTGTCTGCCAATGAAAGTGAAAAAATATTACTTTTGAAACTTGATTGTCAAAGGTTTAGACTAATTTGACAAATCTCATACTGAATATATATAATTATTTAATCTACGTGAAATTTTTGATAGTTACCTCTCCATTTCGAGTTGGTACATCCACGTCCATCTTGCAAGCTTGAAGAACAACCAATTGTCTTTTCATTTCATTCAGTGCACCATTTAGCACCGATTTGTGAATTCCAAGCATGCCATTATCATCCCATTCTATTGCTTTCATAAAGTCTATCTTCATCTGTTTATAGATTCTTTCAACAGAAGCAGATGGTTTATCGAATAAGTCATTAATTTTAGATGAACACTTATTTAAATGTAAAAGGTTTTCCATCTCTATGTCTGGTAGAAACGGCAAATTGTCTGGTGAAATTGAGACACAGTCATCATTCGGAAATTGTATAGATTTCTCAGATATACTCATGAGCCCCAAACCGGACTTTTGAATACATTTCGTTTGTGTACTCATACGTTTAAGATCTGGAGAGTCTTCAGATGCCAATACAAATTGTTGAGGATCGATCAATCCAAAAATCTCTGTTTGCGTATCAGTATCACCATAAGTGATTGTTTTACGAGAGGGTTGTATAGGTACTTCTCTTTCAAATTTCAATCCACATTCAGCAAGAGCTTTTAATGCTTTAGCACGAAGGTCTACATCAGTAACACTGCCTAAAGCTTCTTTAAGTATATTTAAGTTACTTGAAATCCTTCCATTGTTTTTATTCTGATCTGGAATTATCATTGTACTCTCTGGTTGATCTTTAGCACTATCTTCAACAATATTAGTCTTCTCGACAGCATTTTCCTTTTCTACAGCAGTATTATTTTGCAGCATTTGAACTGTGTCCAGAGGCAAGTTATTTTTCTCTAGGATACAATTATCCCGTACAGTTGTATCAACCGTACTCGAATCTATTGGAGTATTTGCACACCCATTGTTATTCTTTTCTATGTTCAAAGTGTTTTCACATTGTATAGTTGGTGGGTCTATAAGTCTTATAGGTTGTTTCATAATACAAATTTCATTACAAGTATTTCTTGAAGTACTTGATGAAATCTGATCAGAACGTTTAATTACAAGATTGTTACGTCCATATTGTGATATTTTTTTCGAATTAGAAGGTAATGTTACACTTAGGGTATCTTGCACTGCTTTATTAACTGTGGTACTAGATACCTCTTCGTTAACTTTTTTATTTAATCTTGGAATACGAACTTTATGATAATCTGGTAATTTCACAATCCGTCTGCATATCAACTTTCCATTTTTGTTTTTTTGAACAGTAAAAATTGGCTTGGTATCGTGTGAATTATGTTGATAACTTTTACTACCATTAATATCAAAACTTGTAGCTGCAATACTTTCTGCATAATTTCTTTTGTTCTGCTGGGAGGATTTTGGATTTATTACATTCTGTGTTGGTGATACTACAGCTGTGCTCGGTGCTACAGTTTTAAGTTGCGTAAATCCAAAATTTGGATTAGGTTTTATTGCAGTTGTATTACCATTGGCTTGAAGTATTATCACTTTATGAGTTGCAGGCAATTGGAAAACATTAACATTATTTGGCTGAATTTGTAACTGTGGAATCTGAGAATTTGTCTGAGGTGGTATTACAAGTACTTTATTTTTATTTTGTTGTGCTTGATTAATTTTTTCTTTTTTCTTTGTGCTTCGTAAGATTCCTACTCTAATGTTCCTTTTACCGTTCTGATGTTCCACGATGTTATGCAAAGTAATGTTTTTCGGTGATATGCGCAACTGATTTAAACCAGCATTAGTATTTTTATCCACAATGGACATATTAGTACTATTTGCTAATGGAGTAGTCCTTTGTAAATCAATCTTCCTTGTTGTATTTGTATCCGTAGCTTTTAAAAGTGACAATGCAGATGGATTATCTATTCTTGTAAGAGTACCATGGTTTGGTAATGTAATAGTTTTTCCTTGAGTCAAGTCAGGTTTTTGAGTTAGTACTTGAACATTAAATTCTCCTAAATCTTTACCATCTGGTGATTTTAGTTTTAATTTTTGAAACATCGCAGGAGAAATAGTCTCCATAACTTGTGTGACTCCCACGTCAGTAGTAATTGGCATTAATGGAACCATGTTTAATGAATTTTTACTCTGTACCACAAGATTTTCCAAAGATTTACTTTGAACAGCTGATACCTTGCTTGGAAACTGTTGCATCAATTTGAATGGTCTTATGCATTCTATAACTTGCATACAAGGACTAACATTGACTGCAGTTATAGGCTTTTTTGACACAACTGCATGCGTAGAATCCATCGATGAACTGAAGTTGCTTGATATGAAAAATAATGTCCGACAACTTCAAATGAATTATGATAAATACTAAACACAAATTTTCATTATCTCTTTTAAAGAAGAAGTATATATTCTCGTTAAAGGAAACATAATCACAGAGAAAAAATAATTGGCACTGTTTAATGAGTAAATTATAGTTTTGAATTTACAAAATATGCAACCACCACGATTGTTCTAAAATATTATGGATCATGTTGTTTAAGATTTTTTTAATATTAAATCAATATTTATCGTGTCAGTGAATGGACAGAACCACATGATCATCCTGCGTTTAAGATCGACAGAAATCATTTCAATAAACACAGAAGACGGGACATCCCTGAAAGTCTGTTTTTCAATGTTTAGTAATGGAGCGTAAGAGACTGTCACAACGTAAAGTAGTCAGTCTGCGTCCACAATAATATTTAATATCCGATACAATAATCGAGTTATTAAGAATTTATTTTAAAAAAACTCTTTTACAACAAATATTTTAGGTTTTTCCCCGGATGTACAATAAAACTTTTAGACGTTGGCAAATGCGCAATGTGACAACATAAAAGCGGGAATCACAGCTGCCATCTATGTTGCAATGAGCTAAACTAGGGAATCCATGAATTGAATGGGAACTGGACCAATTTTTTTTTCGCATTTCTTAATTTTGGTACTATAAAAACTATGAATATTGATGGCTTATGTAAATAATATGCTTATATTTGTTAAAAAGTGATATTAAAAAACCTGTTACACAAATAGCAGTTCAAACGCCCTGTCAAGTCACGTGACTAAATACCGTTTTGCGGATGAGTGAGTAAACTTTAAATGATAACGTCATATAATCCGCCCATTCGTCGCCAGCTTGCAAACCTCGAAAACGGGCATTCCTCATTGGCTATTTGACTATAAAATAAACTCCAATAAGGTGATGAGGTTGTGACGACCAATCACAAAGTGTTTTCGCTCCCGCACTTTATAGCAAATTTTAATATCGATTTTCTTAATATTTTAAGTAATAAATAAATTATATAATCAGCGTTCTGGCATTCTACGATCATATTCTAGCAAACTACTTAGACAGTTTTTGAATTTCCGTCATAGTCCAGTTCCCCATTATATCGATTCATATTTACGCCCGTTTCCTCCGACGCCGTTCAAACGCCGGTTCAGCTAATCGGCGATCAAATTTGATCGTGGTTTAAACGC
>JARQTJ010000283.1:753747-864699 GCA_030142635.1 Trachelus troglodyta
AATTAGACTTTTTTCATTTATATGCCATAAAATACTCACTTATTTGAAGGAAACGTCAAATCTTCCTCTATTTCATTACATAGCCACATCTCATTCGAAATCGCATTTTGAAATCTATATCATCCAATTCTTGAACATAATTATGACGTGTTAACTAACGTTACATTCCTCCCCACCATTGACACAGCCATCACACAACTATATTTGAACGACGTTTAAGTTCCTGAACGGTCGACATCGGACGTTCAAGTTAAACGCCAGTTATCTTCCGTTCAACTGTTGGAGGAATGTAAAAATTCACTAACCGGAGTTTAAACTAGGTTCAATACTTGAACCGCGTCGGAGGAAACGGGCGTTAGTAGTTTAATTATTTGCGGATATACATACTTACTATATATAAATTTTCAAAAATACTGCCAAAGAAAACGGGTTTAAGAGTACTTTCAAGATTCAAATTTCAGATAATACCTGAACTAGCCTTACTAAAGACACCTCACTCCCTTTGAAAAGAAAAGTTCCCTCTCTTGTGAAAAAAACTATTACTAATATCTCGTGTGCGAGTTGGGAAACGATATACGTAAATATAAAGAGTTTAAAAAAGCCGTTAAATATTATATAATGATCGGAATGCTCTCAAATACTAAAGAATAGTTTAATTTCTCGGTATTACGCAAATTTCTCAATGAAAGTTTGAACGGATCACGAGAAGGAAGCAACAAGTCACGACTAATGAGTAAAGCGCAGCATACTATTCGTGTAGTTAGTAAGCACGTCGTCTATTGGTCGTCATTTCTTGCTGCCTTCGGACGAATGATCATGGCTTTAACGCAAACTAGCAAATCAATTTCAATACCCGCGATATACGGTTAGCTGGGTGGACTGAAGAATAAAAGAGGTTTATTATTGTGCGCTTATAAATTTGTTAAATTAATGCCTACTAAAACACTTTATGCATTGAATTACTTTTTAGTAAAAATGACTAAAAATGTACATTCGAGAAGGATATGTTTGCTAAATTGAGCGGAGTCGGTAATCTCAAACATATTTTTTCAAAATTGTCATACAATAAAATCCTTTAAGTTGTTATTTCGAAATACTCTTACAGTTGCGAAGTTGTCGATCTTGCAAGTCGTGTAAATTGCAAGGCTCGTTTTCTTCAACGCGGTTTAATGCATAAACTCGGGGGCGGCCGTAGTCCTGTGGTTAAGGTAGCGGATTTACGACCGAAAGGTTCGGGTCCGCGCCCAGTTGCCAGTGGTATTCACCAATGAGTTTTTCATATGAAAACTTAAGTGAGTATTTATACGGATTTCGCTCAACACTGTTCGGATTCGGTGTATAAACTTTGTAGGTCCTCACGCTGAGTTGAATAATACCCGTATTCATAGTCCGTCCTTATTTCAAGTGTGAAGGAGGCCTTGATGAAGGCTTCCTTCAATCTCCAAGGCGTTCTTGTTTCATAGTCACACCTCAATGGCGGGATTCTGTAACTTCAACCGACAATTCTCGGTATCGTTAACTAACGATAGTCGTCGCTTGCGCCAGCGTCGCTACCTACGTTGGATGATTCTGTAACTTCCTTATACCGATAATTATCGATAAAAAATCTTGTTCGAAGGTAGCGACAAAATTCGATACCCGTTCATTGGCAACGTTGCTCTTTTGGGTTATCCCTAACCAAATTCTAGTGATATCTAGAGGAATTTGTGAACACATGAAAACTTCAGAAAAAGATATTAAGCCATTTTTAAATATAAGCAAAACGAGGGCATAAAGCCACAAGGAACAAGAAGAAGAAGAAATATGTATAAGCAAACGATCATAAAGAACGAAGAAACGTTCGATATGACAGATATTAAAATGTGAGTATCTTTCTTTCATTATATGAAACATATATAAATATAAGTAATATATAAGTTCAATAGATATAAAATTATGACGCGGTTTTAGGTTTTAGGAAGTTATAAGTATAAACAATTTTATATGATTATAAGAACTAAACCAAAGTTACAACCAAATAGTAATGTTAACGCGTTTATCAAGAGACGCATAGATTAATAAATATTCCATTTCATCAAGATGGTTAAAAAAAATATACGATCGTAGTTATTTGATTATCCTCATGATTTATTACCGTGCTTCCTCTATGAGGAGGCAAAAATATTCTAAGTACATGTTACAATGTTAACATATATGCAGCAAAAAGAAAATTTAAAAATCCTATGAAAATCTGTAACTCCATACACAATGTACAATAATCCGATATAATGAAGTTATTCGCCATATCTTTGCCTAATCAGGAGATCTTGGAAGCGACGTGCAGCAGCAAGAGGTCGAATGTTACCATCTGGATAAAAATCATATTCATCAGCATGGTTTACATCGTCTTCTTCATGGATGACGTCATCCAATACATCGTCATTGAGTAACCGGTGATTAATGCGCATATTGTGCAAAACTGCACATGCGTTAACAATTCTTCCCGCTGTGCCAGGATCATACTGTAGAACTCGGTGTCTTGAAAGGCACCGCCAGGTACTTTTCAGTACGCCAAAAACTCGCTCGATATAATTTCTTGCTCTGCAAAGGGCCTCATTGTATCGAAAGCGTGGACTTCCTACAGGTTCATGTGACAAAGGAGTAAGTAGCCAGGGTTCCAACGGGTATCCTTGGTCACCTACATACAACATTTCCGTATGTATTAATATACGTTGAATGAATTTCTAACATTGTTAGTCATAAAAATGAAATAATAAATAAAATAGTACCGATGAGAAATGTTTTTCAATCGCCGTGTTGGTAAGCCCTTTCCATGACGCGACGTGCAGCAGAGGCACTCCATATATACGCGTCATGCCGTGCTCCTGGATATCTTGCATTGACGTTGAGGATTTTTAATTTTGGGTCGCATATCTAAACAGTTAAATATTGAATTGAAGGATGTAGATGTACCTTGTATAGTTTGCATAAGTAAATAGTGAGATAAATACCATTTGCACATTTAAAGAATCATTCATTGATTCTTTAATTTTTGTAATGCATAACATCTCGGAAATGTTATCAGGGAAACATGCTTACTGGTATAAAATATGATGTATTACTTACAAGATAAGTTTTCATTGAACTTTCATATCAAGGGTAAAAGACGTTTCAAGTAAGATAAGTTGTATTTCTAATCAAAATTAGTTAAAATATATACAACGATGAATATAAAATAATAATTTATGTAATATACATAATATTTGATTTAATTTCTCGGACGTTCGAGTCCATTAAACATACAACAGACAACAGTGTAGCAGTAGAATATTGTTATTACAGTAACGTCAAATATATATATATATATATTTCCTTAATTGTAAATCAATTTCCCCTTGCAATTGCCAAGAGTTATTTACCTTAACTTTGTAATTAATTACATGAAAAATAACATTCACGGTATACATTCATATTAATTTCAATTATGCTTGGTGAACAATACATAAAATACATTGAGATAGTTACGGTTTCAGGCCATTATGGCTCGTGACGGGAATGTGAACGTGATTACTTTGTTTATAAAAATAACTTTTTAATATATCTTTGAGATCTGCAAGATAATAGAAAGCGATGCTGTTTTTTTTATATAATCGAAAATGCAAAACTGATCCGGATGCGTTAGAATGCGCTGCGTTCGCATATCTTAAATGCACAAAAACGAGATCGTGTGTGGTGCTTAATTTTTCCTTTTTATTCCTAAAAAAAGTCTTAAGAATAAATATGTATGCGCGTGTGTCGCAGGTACGATTATCTTCCAGACTTCGAAAGCCGAAGTTAATTAAATGAAAATTGAAAATCATTGATCAACCATATTGCCAATACCTTTTTTTTTATTTTCGCAATTGGTATAAGTTGCCAAATTATCCCTCAACCCCACCCCGTTTTTAAGAGCCAGAAGCTTTAGGAATGCCCTGTGTGTTAAAATGAACTCTTCCCTAGATTTTCTTTCTTAAATAAAACTAGCGTCATACTTAGCCTCGGTATACGTACGATCACGCACGCTAATATATATTTAGTAAATTCAGAAGCCTCAAAAGGAAAAGAAAATAAATACCTTTATGAAAAAGGTAAAGTCAATATTGTTTCTCGATAAATTCCAAGTTTCACCTTCGATTTTAAAATAATTGTATTATCTTTGCCCAAAAGCATTAACACGAACTCCAATAGGTGATGGTTACTATTCCAACTAAATTCACAAGCTTTGTACCTCAGGATCCGAAAAAGTCGAAGAAGAACGTTATCAATTGTTACTATAGCGTCTGCGTCCAGCCCTATTTTCTTCGTGCGGTTGATGAAGTTCGTTCTGTGACAAAAAGTCTACAGCCATGGTGTCGTACGGTTTACGAAGAAGGATCAACAACACAGCCTCAATAATTGAAGTGTTCAGGGAAGAAGTATTAAAATATAGTTCTTCAACTCCTCGTGTGATAGCTACGCAAGTATAAAACTGTAGCCTAAAGATTACAGCGCCGAATAACAACCGAGAGTTAAAATTACACAATCGAATATGCGTATGTGCTTTTACGATTGCGCGGACCTCAGCACTTTGGAAATGAGAAAGGCGCTTTTGTCTGCTTCCTTTTTTTAAAACTATTTTCTCCTTCCTACCTCGCACGTTGAATGCCATGTATGTTAACTAGGAAAGTTACGATTGTTATTCGTCAAATACTTTCGATATTCAATAAGTACCGCAGTGACACGACGAATCATCTTAATATTAATTCATTGTCATAGATCATCTACGATAGTGTAACTCTGCTTACGTGGCTAGCTCACGATACAGTATTATATTAAAAATGAAACGAAAAAAATTTGACCATCATCTTAGCACAATAAGAAAATCTAAACGGAACGTGATTTTCGTTATGGAAAAAATTTGAAGCCTATCTCATTGCCCCGCAATATAGCGTGCGATCACTTATCGTATGAAGTTAAAGATAGTATTACCCCCGAAAAAAAGAATCAGAATAATACGCGAAGTGTAACGGTGCGTTTAATTCAGGTGAAGAAATTGAAATAAAAAATATCGAGTAACCTCGTTAAAATATTACTGGCAGAATCTTCGACTAAATGAGCTAATGTGACGTACGACATTTTGTAAATCCGCGTACGTATCCTTAATCCAAATTGTAAATATAATTTTAATCTTTTCTTCCAGACCCTTCAATTGGGACCTTGCAGCCACATGTCGCGGAGAATGCGCGAGGAGGGACCTAGAATTTATATTGGGTCCCTCCAGGCCCGTCTCATTCAGCTGGCGTGCTAGCTGCCCATCTATCGAACTCTATACCCGAATCGGGACTAAGACCCAGATCGAGGGGACTTAGAAAACTGGGCACTGGGCAGTTACAGGGTCCTCCGGGTCTACAGGCACCGATGCATCTTTGATCGTTCATCTTCTCCCTGTCACCTCCATCTCGCAATTCGCTCTCGAAGGTATGAAGCTGTTGCATAAAGTGGAAGTTTGGCGATACGTTGGACTTCCGACTGCGCACCAAATTGAAGGCGTCGTTCATACTGAGACTGCATTTGTGCATTAAGTAGGCGACGGTAATGGTGACTGAACGAGATACACCAGCTAAACAATGAACCAGGACGCCTTTATCCGAGCTTCTTGCCTCCTCTGAAAAATAAATAATGTTAAGATAAACACTGGATTCAACTGCCACATGAGTTATTATATTCTATAAAAAGCTTTGCGTAGCGTATCCAGTGCCGTAGATAAAGAATAGAAAAGTTCATAACCGCAGCGTAGGATAGCGCTTTCTTTATTTAAATATGAAAAACGTAAGATACTATGCTAGAATGGAAAGTGCATACTATAGTATAATAGAAGAGACTCGCGTACGGAACGTACGTATAGAGCACGATATAACCGGACGTCCGTTGTTTAATTGTCTAGTGCGGCTTGGCTGCCACGTGGGAAAGTTTCTATTTATAAGAATCCCCTTTTTAGACATGGCGCGGGCTTTCTTAAACAGGAAATCCTGTTTAAGAAACAGTTAAGTCCGAGAAGTCGGATTTAAAAGCACCTCTCATCCAGCAAAATTTGAGGTTTACGTTACCGAGAAAATCATTTGTCGCCCAATCCAAGCGATCACGTCAGATGCGCCCTTGAGTTTTAGTTGTGCGAATTCAATTTGAATTATAAAAATGGCGTTATACAAGCCTCCCTAATTTTATCATCATATTTTCTAAGTTTTTAATGTCTTCCCTGCTCTTTTTTACTACCTCGCTATTAGCGTATATACCTATAGCAGTGTGTTGTGCGTGGTTAGACCTTACAAATAAGGCAGTGGGTAAGTACATTGACCTCCTGACAAACTGAAAAGTCGCGGGAACGCAGTCATGAGCATTCATTGAAAGTACTATCAAATAAAAGGCACGGAAACTTTCCACGTATTAACTAGTGGGAATATTTTTTTTGTCGCAGTGTAATACCCCATACCATATTTACTGAATTAATATGTATCTGGTAAGAAAAACGTTACGACTGAGGCTTCTTCTATGGTAAGTTCCTGATCTGCTACCATTATTATAGTACGATTTTTTGAAAGACAATGCATCTTTTTAATTAACTGAGAATATAAATTTGCCAAAGGAACTCTGTTTCTCCTCATTACTCGTGTAAATTACGTAAGTCCGATGATTATATTCTCACGGAATTTCACCAGTTATCTAAATTTAAATACAAATACAGTTTGTTCAAGACTTTTCGATCGTTGAGGTTTATTTTCCCAGAAGCACTGCTCAATTTAACTGTTTCCCAGTAAAATACTATACCTTTTTACTTCCGTGCAAATATAATATGCATGCATGCAGAATACGTGCAATCGTTAATCATACTTTCAAAGCTGCTAGAATTTGCATCTTTGACCAATGTCTTAGTAAAACAAAAAAGTAGAATTTCCTATTGCGTGTAGGAACTACATTTACCTATGAATTGGATTGCTTGAGGGAAGAAGCTTGCCAAATTCTGACCGCCATGATCGCTGATCGGTATTTGCATGTACTTTATTGATCCAGCGTTTTCGAACACGTTCGGCAAATCTGGTGTAACATTTAGAATGTACTGTATCCTATGGCGTGCGAGTGCTTCGCTATCCTCGCTGTTCGCTGCATTTCCCAAATACAGATGCGGAAGTATTTCTACTGGGAAGTCCTTGTCCTCTTCGGGACCTAAGACAATAACGTGGAATAATTTAATAAGTCGCTGCTTTAAAAATTTGTCGTCTTTCTTTGAATTTGTGGAATAAATGTCTATTGCTTACCTACGGAATCGCATGTGCTATCGCTATCTGAATCGGAATAAGCTCGGGTTGGCGGTGTAGAAATACGAAGAGACCTAAGACCCATTAGTTCACCTTCGTTTGGGTCTTGTCCAGGTGGGCCTTCTGGATTGGCCTGGCTACCTTCGCACCATTCTGGATATCTATCTCTGAATTCTGCAAAACCACCTGTAATAACAGAAAGCAGGTAATCAACTTGTAGTGTAATGCGGCCGTTGTACATTGGCCTTCAGGAAGTCGTGATAATGTGAGTTAAATATGCGAAATATATTTGAAATATCATCGTAGGCGATTCCACGTATTATTTACAAGTTTAAAGTTCAATCGATTCTTATTCATTGTTCCTTCTTAATTCTTTTTCTATATTTTTCTCTTCTATTTGTTCGACTTTGAAATTCAAATATTTAAAGTATAAGTAAGTGTGGGATGACCTCCTTTAAACATTATTTGAGAATTCTTCAATAAATATCTAATAGATATGAAATACAAACATTCCTTGATGATATTACCCATTTTTGGATAGTAGATTGTATCAATAAGAAATTGTAGGTAGATATTTATAAATTATGCAAAAAATTCATATCATTACATCAATTGAAGTACAATGAAAACAATAAAATCTATAGTAAAGATGGATATACAAAAGGACAAAAGGAATTAATAATATAACTAGGAACTAATCAAGAATCACAAACTGAACAACTTAGTGAATGGACAACTATAGATACAGACAAGCTAAGCCTAGTATGTCTGGGGCAAGACATTAAGTGCCTAGCTGTATAGGAATACCTCCCACACAGATCAATATTTCATTCACAAGTTCCTAGCATTTCAGCTGATGTCTGCAGTCCTACACTATGGTGGCATTTACCAGGCATTTGATATATTGCTGAAGCCGGAACTGAGTAGCAAGAACTATCACTTAACGGTTCAGAAGAGTTACATGATACATTAACATTTGTTAAGATCAATAACGAAGATATGATTAAAATAATGATATTTATTTACATATTGACCTATATGCATTGACAGGGTCAATTAAGGCCTACACGTGCATCGAAACCTCTAGAATACTCTATATCTATTAACCTTAAGGAGCTCTTTCAATTGCTCTTCATAATAACCAAAACTGTATAAAACAAGTTTAATAAGACATTTTCGTAGCTTAGAGATTTGGACTTTGCTTTCTTACCAATTAACGTAGCTACTTTGCCTCCACTGCTTCTGAGACGTCGATTCAAAACCTGAATTGTCTCCCCCTGATGTCCAGCAGGCTCCGTAGAGTCTCCAATAAGAACAAACATTCCTCTGCTGCTTTCGTCTCCACATAAAAATACTTCTACTCTAGTTCGCAGATCCAAACATCTTATTGTTGCCAAGAGATCAACCTTGCCAGCTGCTAAACGTCTGAGCATGATGCTTGGAATGGCCAAAGGTACTGAACCTCGTATGTGGGCTTCAGAAAATTCAGAATGAGCCCTACAGTCCAAAATGAGGAGCTTACTGGGACCACTTGGTGACCTCAGTTCTGCGAAAAGCCACTCAGGTCCTACTAGACCCTCTTCCATCAAACTTCCACCCGCCATGCTAACAGTATTCTAATACGTTTCAACGTGTTTATCCTTCTTGAATTGTTTCTCTCGGCAAGGTGCCTATTTGCTTTTTGTAAAGCAATCTCTAAATGCAGGGATTGACTTGTGTCTCTTCAATTTAATCTGGTTTTTTTTGGATATTATTCCATATTTACTTCTTAAATCACTTAATCGCTTGCACTTTTTTTTAACGATAATTCGTATTTTACTATGGCACTTGTAAAAAATAACGTTTAATGGAATCATTAAAGGTTTAATGGAAATCGTGCTTCTGTTGAATCTTTGTTTTAATGTACGGTCCCTTTTTATTAAAAAAAAAGTTTTGATGAATTAGTGTGAACGCTTTAAGACATGCCGTCTTATGTCTTCTCTAACAAGCATTTACTAATATGGGATAGTACGAATACATATGTACATAATACGTGAATATATTAAAATTTACTGGATATGACGAAATGGCACTTTCAGTTATGTAGCGATAACGCGTGTTGCTATTTTATATCAACATATCTCAGAACATCACGTCGTTGATCCATCGTGATTATTTCCAGGCGTGGATGACACAAGGCGGCAATTCGCGCGCGTTGCCATCACTTTCAATAGATTATGCCTGCTCCGAGTTATTGATTATTCTTTTTTTAATTAAGTTGGGTCTTCCAATTAGCAAATCAGGTTTTGGAATGTTTACAGTCGTACACGAAATGCATGTTGGCGTATTTTGATTAAGGTGATGAGATTTCAGTTCTTGAAGCTTTGCCGGAGCGTGCTCGAGTACCGAATCCCGGGTGCATCTTCCAGAATGGTTGACGATGCTGTTCCCACTAGTCAACAACAAGCCGCTGATAATATAGTGATGATATCCTAGGTCGTTGATAGAACTGACTTATCGTCGAGCACGTTAAGATGAATCGTCGGCGGTGGATGCTGCGTGCGATGGAGCCGCGGGAGTTCAGTCGCTCATAAAAAGCGAGCCATTTGTGAGGGCAAAGAAGCGCGATTTCGCGACTCTTGTCGCCTCCTTCACCTCACGAATCCCTCCAGCATCTCAAAATCACGTTTAAACACGTCTTTCTCACAGATTTCAATTTTTTTTACACCACTCTCCCGCAGGCCACACCTTACCTCGAGCGTCCTTCCGTCGAGAATGGGCAAATGGCGATGAGTTTTACGAGCGGAGGAGATTCAGGCTTCAGCTCATTGGTCCTCAGTCACGTGGTTCCACGCTTCGGCCAACCGCAGTGCAGACTGACGTCACTTCATTGACAAAAGATGTTTTCATTAACAAGCGTGGGTAGATGGGTCGGGGATCGAGGAATCGGCCAGTTGGGGAGTAGGAGAGATCCATCGACATATAGTAGCTGAACTGCTCACTGTAGCCGCAGAAAGGGTAATAGGGAATAGAAAGAGATAGTGAATCGTGAATACCGTTCTGTCCTTTTCTATCATTTTTCTATTGGTTGAAAGCTTTCTAAATGGAAGGAGACTGTAATATACAAAATAAGAACCATGTGAAAGATTAATCTACGACATCTAGAGTGTACGTTACAGTCAGACTACATTCTGGTTATCAGTTTATCATAATTGAGTATTATTTAAAAAATTGTGATTCTCTTTATTAAGTGTGGGCCATCGCGAGACCTATATTTTGAGCCCAATACAATAAGCTTCCACAACTAAGTAAAGTAGAAAAATAACCTTTAATTTTATGGTTAATATAAGATTGAATCAATTCTTAAACGTATAAAATATATAAATAAAGTTCATCATGAAACATACATTTTACTGCGCGAGGTTCCCTTATTCCTAACTCCGCTCCTGCCCAAGAGAAGGCCAGAACGGTATTCACCATTCGCTCTCTCTTTCTATTCCCTATTACACTTTCTGCGACTACAGTGAGCAGTCCAGGTACTATACGTTGATGGTGAGACCAGATTCGCCCAGGAGGGGGAAAACAGCGACAGAAACCGACAGATGCTGAAACAAAGCAATAGAATGAGATACCGGATAACAGTATCTTTCCCTCAATGAGTGTGCTCACTCTCTAGTGCGCGCGTGGGTGTATATTATTACGATACGAGTCCGTCTTTGTCTTCTTGGTTAGGGTCTCCCAACTAATAGCCCGTCATAGAATACCACGGGCCATTCTCCCTCTCGACCCGCTCAACTCTCTGCCACTCATCCATACACATGACCAGAGTCCTTCGATACCCTACGGGAGTTTACCAGTGCACATGTTTCCACCATGCAGGGTTGAAATAGAGTTAACCAATCAAGTTAGTTTATTCCGCTCAAATCTCATTTTTGGTTAACTCTATTCAACCCTACACGGTGGAAACATATACAGTGTCTATCGAGTATCAGTATGCAGCGTGGGTTGGCATTCCATTCATTTGTTTCGTTGAAAAATTTCACGTTTAATCACCCGTACGGTCACGGTTCACGACTCTTATCGCACGAGATCGTCGTAATCATCAGGGTCGATCGAGACGTACACGTCTTTCAAAAGAGAAAATCGCTCTACTCAACGCCCAGTCGTAACCATTCGCACCTTTTTCTATCTATATCATACTATATATATATACCAATGCCATTCGTTTCTCCCTCGCAGCGGACATGTTCGTCACGAGTCTCTCGCTGCCATGAAAATTTTCAGAGAAACGCTCCCTTCTCCCTTCTTTCTCCTTCAGACACCCTCTTCGCTTTACTCTTTCACTCTCTCACGTAAGTTTTCTTGTTTGTCTACATATGTACTATCATACTTGTCTTCTCTCTCTCTCTCTCTCTCTCTCTTTCTTACTTTTTTCTTTAATTTCTTGCGGCAACACTCGTCTTACGATCAACCATCACATTTTCATCGGATTATCTGTAAAGCGTCTCGCACTACGTGACACCGCAGATTATCGATTGCTCGTGTATATCTGGAGGTTCATTAATACGATTACGCCGGCCATATTCAAAAACAAATTGTTACGGTTATTCGATATCGCTTGCCTGCGTCACGATTACACGTCGAAAAACGTCTGTCCCCCCCTCGATCAATTTCATTCAAATGAAATTGAATTGAAATGACTCATTAGTTATTAGATTTACGGTTGATAAAGGTCAGTACTTTTTTATTCACAATTTTGCGTACTTTCACAATTTGGTATAAAAAAATAGAATTCCATTTAAAAAAATGACGTTGACCTTGAAATCTCCGAAACGTCTCCACCACAATAAAAAAAGATATGCAGCACATAATGCATCTTTTAAAACCGTACAAATTTTATATACAAAATTTTTCTGTAGGATGCATCGTTTAAAAGTTATAATAGGTGTGCAAGTTCCGTGGACCACCCTGTATATGGTTGACTGTCGAATCTTACATTTTTTTTCAGATTTTCTTGGCTACTCCCCACAACAACGATCGTTCATCGGTATCAACTTTGATCAAATTTCTCAAGACTAGAAACGATTTATGACTGACCATATCGTATCCAGAATGTAACTGGTATTGATAAGTCTCATTATACAACGTCACATTCGACGTAGATATATATATATATATATATATATATTCTTACGCTATGGTATCGCATGCCTTTAAAAGTACACGCAGATGACGTAATTAATAGTCACTGTTGACCTTACCGAGTACACTGGCTTAATAGGTACCTACCATTACGTATTTCACTATGTCGGAAGTCCGCTCGTCTCCTACGTATAGGCGCGTTGAAAAATATAGCTCATGATTCACGTGACACGCGAAAATTCACAAAGAATCCTTTGTCCGGGTATAAGAGACTGGTACTGCGAGGTGATGTCATAAAGCCGGGCAAAGGTCGTCACGGAAAGCGTCATTAATGAAACTACCTATCTACTACGCGTACTATATGCTATCTCTACTACTTACTCCCTATATCTATACTGAGACTCTCACTTTCACGTGTTCCTTCTTGAGCAAACCAGCCTTAATGAACTTCTATGTCGCTCCGTTTCTGATCCAGTTAAATAGCAATTAAAACGTACGTTCGTTTATTATTTTTTTTTCATTTACTTTTTTTACTATACACCGCTCTTTCTCTTTTATAGTTGCTATTTTCCTTTTGGACGCTGCCAAGCTGTAGTAATGCATTATATACTAATATTATATACTGTACTCCTTCACAGGGTCGTATGTGCATTTTGAACGGTGCACGTGGGAAACTGGAAGAAACTGATTATCCGACAAGCTTTGCCAGATGTATTTTTCGTTCACGTTATGTATGTGTACCGGAAGCAATACCCAGGATGACGGTATAGACCGGAGGACATATGTGGATGTGTAGAGTACACCAGCATACGTGTGATTACCACGAAAGGCGGCTCCAGGTTGACAGGAAATGGTTCGAGATAAGATAATGATGTCCCTCGCCTCTCTTGCATCCGGCATCTTTCTTTGTGCCTTTGGACTATTATAAAGGCTCCTTTGTACATCACTTAAAACAGGTATACTGTACGAACGCGTCAAAGCATTAATACTCTAATCAATATCGTTACCCCTTTTTTGTTTTTCTTTAATTCCGCTTTTTATTTGTTTTCTCTATATCTTTGACTGATCACAATCAGATCCTGCTTGTTGATAACACAGGCAAGTCCTAGTACGATTTATATTAGGCTGCAGTAAGAAGTTTGTGTATTGCAAAAAAAAGTTATATTCAAGAAAAATCATTGAAATTCTACCTTGGGACGTTGGGTACGTAAACGGAGCAATCAATCAATATCACTTATCT
Organism: Trachelus troglodyta; assembly: GCA_030142635.1. Taxonomy (NCBI): domain Eukaryota; kingdom Metazoa; phylum Arthropoda; class Insecta; order Hymenoptera; family Cephidae; genus Trachelus; species Trachelus troglodyta. Next base: position 767,419 of record JARQTJ010000283.1, read on the forward strand.
TTTGTAAGATATTTACAAACGAATAGCTTTCCGTATTGCTTCCAACTAAAATTGTCATATAACGTCAGTTGCTTGTTTTTTTTTCAATGAGAAATCATTGTACAACAGTGATTAGTATTTTATCATGAACTTTGTATCAGGCACTTGAGTGTCGCATAATAATATTATTATTTTTCAGAAAAAAAAACAGCTCAACATAAAACATGCATCCGATGTTCAAAATACTGTCTGCATCCAGGGATACGTGATTCTATCAAACGTCGTATACTCTGTGGAAATTTAAAATCAACAAAGGCACATGTAACTTTGATGTTACATAAATATCTTTGACCTTTTTCGTGTATCTAATATACAGCGATAACAGTAGGGCCAACATCGATCTCCCTCCAAAAAAGTTGCGCAGTAAAAATAATACGCTCGTTGCCTGTAGGCACGGTTACCTCAGAGAATCAATGATCGAAGAACAATACCATCACGTTGCATCGTGAATCGCATCGCAATGTCGCAAGGCATACGAGTCCATTGAATTTCTATTACTTCGAAGCGTAACCATACATAGTACGAGGTTCACGTGCGGGAGCGCACGTCGCAGGTACCTTCCAAGAGAGAAAGAAAAAGGGGAATACCAAAATAATATAATGCAGAGTCCTCCATGACATTTTTTGTCCAATCGGACTGCAAATTGATTGTGATTTAGAACATCGAGCTTAACGTTATATCAGCTCGTGAGAAAGTTATATTGGAGTAGTAAAGGGAAAAAAAATAGAGAAAAAATAAAGGACTGGATTAGCATAAAAGCGATTAAGAATTTCTGGACTTTGACTGAACTCATTCTACCTCGCAAACTTTAGCGTAAGAGCTACTACGTGTGTTTAGGTCGTTTGAATTTTTCGCTTCTCCATACTTGTATATTTTCCATTACCCTCTCTCAGTCCGGCACGTTGCGAATGGCCGTAAGAATCTGAATGTGGGCTTTGGACTCTCTCAATGACTCTTAAAACTGGTGCGCCCACATTCTTTGAGACACGTTCTGGACTCCCAATGTAATACTCTATTGGTATTGCTATCTAGCTGTATTCTACCTACAGAAATATCCCACCTCAGTTTTCTCCTCCGAGCAACTCCCCACTCGTAGGGCACACGGCGGCCATTTATACGAGCGTGTACTATGTATACTAGTATATAGCATGGCATATGGTAGTAGGTAGGCAAGCGCTATTAAAGTAAAGTAATCAATGAATGAGTGAAGGAACCAAGAGAGGGATCCACGTGCGCGCGCGCCGTACTCTCTCTCTCTCTCTCTCTCTCTGTTTTTTTCTCATTCTATCAGATATATACACACTCACTCTTTCCTTCTTTCCTTCTACGAGTATTCACGTCTGACTGCTGCCCACGCAACTCCACGACCTTATCGTATATCGTTTTTACTCGTATATACCTTGCAGAGACCTTGCCAGGAATTATTTTGAATCGCTGCTAATGGAAAAGGAGGACATCGATGTGTTTGTAATATATACACTTTTGTAGGTTATAATCCTTACGGTATCACCATTGCGTCAGATGGACGCTGTTATCGTATTTTTTTTCTCTGATAAATTTGACTGTTGGATATTATAAGCATATATACCAGTACCGGTCGTTTCTACCTGCCGTTGGCATTTAATCGACTGAGATTTCTTGGAAGTGTTTCTCGAGGCTCTTGTCGATTCTTTTTCACGGCGATGGTTTACTTCGTTCGGAGAATACGTGGGCGACTTTGCTGATCATTTTTAAAGCAAGACTCCAATCTAATGGGAGAAAATTGGGCCAGCCTGAATGGATCGCGTGCTTACAATATCTCGTTCGATCTATATCTATAGTCAGGATACGTATGTGGATTTTTGCGTGGGCTGATGAATTTCGCGTGTTAACATTCACGCACATACTTATAGGTTATATGTACCTATTTTTCGTGTCGCTTTGATATCGCTTTCGGTCGAGGCCTTAACGTGGGAGGCTATTGAACTGGGTGTACATATGGCTTGAGAAATGGTCAATAGTGATCTGGTACAATAAAAGAACGTACTGTACGTGTATATAACGTTCTTTACGGGTATACAGTAATATGATGAATATTTACCTTTGAACGAGTAGGATATTTGCACAGGTGTACAGTTCTGATAACAGCCTAATCTGTAATTGGAGATAACTTGTTATAACGCGGAAACTTCCTAAGCTTGTACTGATTGATCGTTACTTCTAATGGCTACGTCCGCTTCCATCGGCTCTGGGATTATATTTCCCGCTGTTATTTAGTAGAGTGGTTCGCGATGTTCTCGCGTTGTATACACGATAAGGGGGTAGAAGTGTATCGTGAAAAAAAATACGACAATACCGGATGTTACTTGTCAAGAGCCGTCAACTTGAAAATATTCTAGCGGCGGAAAAACATATCGCCTTGCTTTTCTGTTCTTCATCGCTCGCTACGTTAAAAAGAGCTGATTCATGAACACTTGATAAATACTTGAGGAAATATAGGTACTTATTGTTTTGCAGGGAAGACGATCGCAAATTGCTTCGCTCTTTTAAAAATTTTCTTTAGAAATTTCATGTGATATAATTTTTTCAAAATTTTTTCCAATATCCTTCGTGTAATCTAATAGTGTGCATATATATTTATGACTTCATCTCGTTTACCGGATATTACTGTATTCTTCACGATTACTTAATTAATAGTCATTATGGAATGAGCGGAGTAAATTAACAATTAGCAATACTGAGAAATGGACAGATTAGGAAATATATGGAACTCCAAGACTGACGGTGAAGTCAATTTCTACATCCTCGATGTAACTCCCGTACTGATCGGTGTAGCGCTCTACTGGTTAATGCTCGAGGTACGTTAACACCGAACCTCTTATGCTCATGAGACAAAACAGTAGTATTTCTCGGAATCTTTTATAAAAATTGATTAAATTTGCAAACCTAATTCAAATATCGTTGTGCCGAATATTTTCTGTTATTTCTAACTTCCTGAAAATACTTATTGTAGAAAATGGAAAAAGGTTAGGAACATGTTTACAATATCGAGTTGAAATTCACACAGGAAATTTTGTTCTGGATTCAGATGGCACTGTGACATTTGTAGATGTTTAGAACTTCCGGTATTAAGGCATGCGTGCCACATGCAGCAGAATTTAAAAGTTTAGTGTCATATGCCTGTATTCAAAATTACAAGTGAAACCGTTCATTTGATCAGGTAGTAATTTTCTTAAAAAGACTATAAAAAATATGGATGGCACAGTACATTTGTAGATGTCAAATACTTTCAGTTCGAAGGTTCCGCATTCACGAAATTAATTTGATGTCATCGGATAGTTCACAAGTGGTCGTGCTTCCTGTTCTTCTTCTTGGTCCTATTAGCTTTATGCTCTAAGAGACAGCCAAGTCCCAAAGTGGTCGTGCTTCGTGGCAAACCTGTTTGCTCCTATATTTAGATAAAATATTTCAAATTACAGTATAACTTAAAATATATGTCCCATTTATCATTGATATGTACAAATGATTTTTCATTGGCTTAAGGTATAATGTTGGAACGATGTTAACCTTTCTGCATACATTTACACTCTTATGCATCTAGTTCCCTAATTACAGTCGGTAATATCATATTAGGTTTAGGTTTAGTATACTATACTTATACTTAGGTTTAGTTTCCACCGTGCAGGGTTTGAATAGAGTTAAGCAGCCTCATTGGTTAATTCCATTCAACTCCTATACATGATTGGTTAACTCTATTTAAACTCTGTACGGTGAAAAATAAGTCTTATATCCTCTGTGGATATCTTGGAACAGTGTCAATAAATGTATTATATTTAATGAAGATTCAGAGACGAGGAAATTTCTCAGGGATCGACATGGGATGGAAAACAGTCAAAGAAGGGAAGGATTCTTTTACAGAGGAAAATAAAGACGAAAAGCAGACACTGAAAAGATGCGTAAGATATCAATTAAAAATTATGTATAACCCACCGTAAAATTTTATGAAAAAAAAAATATTCTGCTATGAAATTGATATTAGGTATCTCTGGTCGAAGACACCTGCCGGGAATATAAGGCACTACTGGATATGATTTATACGAAGTCATCTACAGCATCGCGTACGGTAAATTATTCGTATCAAGAGACTTTACTATATGCTTGCTTGACATTAAGTGTCCAATACGGTTATCGCGGAAATAACAGTACTAGACTAGTTATAGACCGAACAGCAAGTTCCTGTAAGGATTACTGGAAGAAAATTTTTTTCTACCTGTATAGACATTACCTTCCACCACATTGAATAACGTGTTCACCTCCGGATCATCGGAAGCAATGATAAACAGTTTACGAGAGAAAAATTCCTACAAGAATATGCGCTCCAGAGTTTATTCGAATGCAAAAAACGGGTCATTGGGTCCCATAAAATCTACAGCCACTATGAATAAATCCAGAAAGTCGAAGGCCTCGAAGAAGCCGGATACGGCAACCGCAATCAGCGATGAAAACGAAAAGGAAAATAACATACGGTGCCTTTGGGAATTCTCGACGCCGAGGTTGTACTTTGGAAAAGATCTTTCAGGTCATGTTAACAGTAAAAAATCTGTAAGATTGATAGACCCTTATAAACTGCATCGTTGCAACAGCTTAGCCAGTTTTATCCAATTGGATACAGGTTACTCGAATTGATTATGACATATGTATCAATATTTTTAAAAAATGATTAGAGTAATATTTTTATTATCTTACGAATGTGTATCATCATCTATATCTAAGTTAAGAGTTATAATAATAAGGACGGATGTCTCGATAAGCGTGTCTCTTATTTAATAGATCGACGGGGTTACTCTCTTGTTACGTATCCATTTGTCTAATCTGCGAGTTCTCAAAGAATATTACCTTTAAAAAGTCGCGACGAGTTAGACAAGACTTTTCAGTAAGATGGAAACGTACAGCGGATCTACGAGTATGGATGCATGGCTTTAATAATAAAGATACTATTTAAAATGAAGCGAATGGTCGAGAGACGGGAGATTCATTTAAATGGTGGCATACCCGCACAGTATATGTTCATATTGTTTGTCATATTTTTGCGAGGGCTGCGAGCCATTTGTATTTCACGAAACTCGACCAAGCCATATGTTAACATCAATGTTCCGCTGTCAGTTCTTCGTCTGCACTTAATTATAGCTAATAAAAATGGATAAACAATTCCTCGAGCGGCATGTCACACGAGAATTTCAAAGTCCAAGATAAACAATTGGCGTGCGAGATATTAACGCTACACAGATTCAAGAAATTACGTGGCTGATCGTAAACGATCTAAATTCGTGTTTCTCAGATGCGTTGCGCATCTTGTCCGTTGAAGCTTTAATACGATTCTGGGAAATATCATGTAAAAATAACTTAACCTGCTTGCCATTCGGTTCAATTATGAAAACATATTTCAATGTTAACTGACACCGGTTATTCATTTTATAAAGTCTCAGAATGAGTATTCAAAAAGTGGTATATTACGTGAAAAAAAAGTGGGATCTTAAACGTATTAGAACTTTTGTACTAGACAGAAAAGGATATCCTTGTGATGCCATCACGTGCGGCTATCAATACGATTCAAGGTTTATTCGGTGCACTCCTCGGCCTTTTAGGAGTGGCATACTTGACGAATAGAAATCCTATTATAATTAGAAGTACAACGGTTGCAACACAAATACCTAACCAGAATTCTGATCGTACGTCAAGCTTGTCAAAACCAACTTCTCTTAAAGCTAATGAACCATCAGGTGGTTCACAAGCTGCTTGCACAATTATATCCTGACGTTGAACCTGTTTCGCTTTGCAGTTTGTTAATTTGTTCATCGACTCCTGTCCATGCACCTGTGGCAACAACAATGAGAGAGTCCATTGCATAGGACTGAATTTTTGGTACCACAATGGCAAATTTTCTAAGTGTAAGGTTACACCACCAGCCAATGAAATCTCGCCGATCACTATACCGGCCAGTAGTGAGGCGAGACTGGGCCATTTGGATATATGAGCAAAGAATACACATATCAGATGCTGCAGCATCAAGTACAGTAACCCAACGGCAAGATAATTCCATAGAGATGTCAGGTTCTCATCAGGAGCCAGATGTAAACCTGACATGGCAAATGCTGGGGCCAGATATGTGAGATATACTACACACCAGGATGGTATAGTGCAGAGAAGCTGAAATATAATGTGTCCGCTTGAAAATTATAATAAAGTAAATATGTATAAAATGATTACAAATATTTATACATTTTGCTGTACTCACCTCTACAAAAATATAGACGAATCTGCCATAGAGTCCATCTCTCATGTCCCTTTCTACGTTGGGTCTACAAGTAGCGATATTGCAAATAGCTACGAGACTCAACGGCCAAGACAACACAGCAAGGCTTGCGTAATGGAAGCCTATTCTGTCTCTCAAATATAAATTGGAATTACCAGCTAAATCCCAGAACACAGCACCGAGTAAGATACTCAACGATGCTGATATCACAATCTTCTGAAGAAGTCTGGTCAAGGCCCACGGTTGACTGTATATGAGTGCTCTCAATAAAAGCGCGTAGATTTGTACGAAAATATTTGCACCAGAAGTTGAAGGTGGCAAAGCACCAGGAGGACCAGGATCACTTAGACCTGGCAATCTGACTCGTGCTAATTCAGCAAGATGATCTATTCTCTGCGAAGACTCCAGCATCGCCTCAGCTGATAAATCATCTAGCGTTACCAGATCAACTGAAAATGTTAAAAAAAAAGTAAGATATCATCGTTATCTACAAAATCCTACGTTATCATTTTGTACATTGTTGCGTACGATAATAGTCAGATGGATTCTTGAAGGGTGGACAGGGAAATTCAGCAAGTGCAAAATAAGGCAGCATGTCTCGCCTGGGTCCTGAGTACATTATCCTGCCTCCGGAAGTGAGAGCTACTCGTGAAACCATCGTAAGAATTTCATAGGTCGGTGGATGCAAAGTCAAGATTACAAGTCGTTGGCCTCTTCCAGCCCATTGTCTTAAATACTCCACGAGGAAAAAAGCATCGAAAATATCCAGACCATGAGTTGGTCTGTCCAGGGTGAGAATATGTGAGTCTTGTAACAATCGACAGGCCAAGGCTAATCTTCGAGCTTCAGAAGTTGTCAAAGTGTTCACCAGACAATGTTTGGTAGCTTCCAAGCCCAATTCTTGTAAAATGGCATCCGCTTCCAAGGAAGACGTTCCAGCACCTCCTCTTAACAACAGATAGAAACTTAAAGTCTGCTGAGCAGTTAATCCAGGACTCAGACTACTTTCTGCTGGCAAATAAGCCACGCGAGACCTGAAAGAAAATATCGGTCAAGTACATATTTGCAAAACAAGACTCCTGCGTACAATGTGAACGTTGTACCTTAAAGCAGAAGCCGATACCGATCTGCCATTCAATATAATATCGCCACGCTTGGCTCTTCGTCTTCCAGAAATTGTTTCGACTATCAAAGTCCCTTCCCTCTCCGTAGTCGACATAACAGCCAAAACTTCACTAGCTCCAGCTTCCAAGGAAATACCACGTAATAATGGCAAACCATCCGAACCTGAAGCTTCGACACCACGAAGTTGCAGGTGCGGATGTTGTGGAGCAGGAACTGGTCTCATCGTCATGACGGTATAAGCTTCTGGTCCCAGAACACCATGACCATAACCAGGATCAGTAGGTGCTATACTATGCCTCCGGTTCGTCCTGGCAGTGTTTAGCAAATTTGCTTCACTGGCACTTCTGAACCTTGGATTATCTCTAACATTAATTTGCGAATGTGCCTGCTCTCTAGGCATGGCATGCACCTGCCTGAAGTCTGGATCACTTCTGGCAGATCGCATAATATTAGCATGAGCTGTAGCATGGGAGATACGACGTCCTTCTTCACTAGAGTCATAACCACTGGAACCGTCTCGTACCCTGGAAGGCGGTAAGACCCTCGGCAATCCAAATTTCAAATACGTATAAGAGTTATTAGCCAAGGGACTCTTAGGCCCATATCTTGGATGCCTTAATATGCTTTGTACCGTCGAGTCTCTAAGCTGAAAATTACCATAAGGTAATGGTGACTTCTCAGCAGATCCTAGAGCTGAATCAGTAAAGTCTGAATTCAAGTTTTGCCTGTAACAGTAAAAATAGTCAAAAAGAATTGAGTATAATCACAATAAAATTAAACAACTCACCTATAAATTGACCATGCATGTAAATCTTCACTAGCTGGTGGTTCAAGTCCCCGGGTATCTAGAGCACCGGGTACCGAGTACCTTCTTTCCAATTCCCAAGCTTCTGAGCCCATTTTCCTCGATCACTAAAAGTTCAAATCAATATATAATATCATTCCGAAACAAACAAAAACTTATAACTTTAATATCGAAAGCTTTTCTGCGTTAGGAATTTTATAAAATTCATCATTAACGTAAATTCTCTTTCATTATCCTCTTGAAAACATATTTTCTACACCAGGTTGCCCAATGGTATTCGATTACACGATGAGTCCAAGAAGTCGTAGAAATACCTGTTCCTCAAATTGCTACTCAGGACGGCCAGTGCACAAAGGACAGAGGCGTCGCTTCTTAAATTCAGTGACAGCGAAACCTTCAGAGCGAGTCGATTATGCATAAGAATGGAATGCGTGAAAAAAGATGCGTGTGTCGGCGCTAACAATATACATAGGATACCATGCATTATATATATGCAAATGGTGAATGCGCATGTTCTATTCACTGTATACCAGGGCTTTTCATACTGTATTAGCATACGTGGACACGTAGTAGTATATAATATTAACAGAAAGACCGCAGCATCCAAGTTAACGGTTTTAGGTCGACCTAAAAAAATGCGACAACGGCATCCGTCCAGTTTTCATTACTCGCTTGTTTTAATGGATTTCGCAAGACTCCCATGTATATATACTGTATTACGTACCCAGGAATCATACCTGCATATAACAGTAGCTATATCTATATGTCGTAAACACGTAGCAAGAGACTCGGTTTAGCCAACCATAAACCATATAAGCGCGAATAGATTGTCAATAGGCAGTTGCCATGGAATGCGTGACGGTATTATCTATACCCGCATTAAAGTAACACTTATGAGTTTACATTTTTTCCACCGAGCGATAAAAGGATGACGTTCGTAAAGTACGTTTCAGCTATTTTTATTTTCTTATACTTGAAAATATTTCTTAAGTTTTATTTTAATTTTCTACGTGCACATGAAGAAGCGCTGCACATGAGAAAGACACGTTTTTAAGATACCTGGCATGTATCATGATTTTATAAAGTGACGCATTATGGAATTCCAAGATACAGTAAATGTACGGTAGAAAGTGGTTACTTTGACAACAAAATGGTTTCAATAGTTTTAACGAATAGTTATAGTTGCTGGAAAGGCGCAATTTCTATTGTTATTTTTTAATGTTTAATGTGCGCTGATATTTATACTGTAAAACAGTGACAGCTGCGAGTTCGCATGCTTACTAATGCTTATTATTTCTCTTTTACGCTTATCACTGCTCGTGCAAAGTTTTTCCTTCTTTTTTTTTTATTCGACAGTCATGATCTTGGATCGACGACACGAAACTCTCATTCCTTTCGGCAAGTCCTACCTGGCTGGACATAACGGGACATTTTTCATTGTTACTTGCCGAAATACACTGAGAGAATTGTTATGCTTGGTGTTACGAGCCGTGTACCTCGGCTCTTCCTTTTTCTCTTGATTTCTTTCCTTTTTCCCTTTTTTGTCGTCTCCTCGCTGTGAATGGTTCATTTAATGATCCCAATTCCTAGATCTGCTATACCAACTGTGAGATTGTCCCACGCACTCCTTTCTGAATATTTCAGCCTCATGTAGGTACATATAGAATGCACATATATGCTCAAGTTACTCTCGTGGCCTGGATTCCCAGAATAATTGAATTTTTACACATAAATCTTCGGCGAGGGGCGTGTACCAAAGCCTTCCCCTTCTCCACTGCAACGTTCCAGATTTCCAAAAAGAAATATCAAAAAATGGCCAGCACTCCTCATGTTTATTGGTACGGAACGTTCAGTCTTCTTTCAGGTATTACAGAATAAATAATTTCTCCTTAAAAGAATTGCCCATCATTTAATTCCTGTGGTATGTACATGAATCCCTGTGGCGATTATACCGAGGAAATATCAGTAGCCTTGAGTGTAAGGTGTTATTAGTTTTCCATTTTTATTTTTTTTCAATAACACATTGGTGTAGGTATGCAGCATGAGCAGCTTATTAAAATTGCAAATGACTCCAACGTCCCTGGCACAAGTGTAAAGAATTGTTTCTTGCTCGGTAGTTTGTCTCTGAAATTTCACCACATATGACTTCACTATTCGGTTAAGAAAACGGTAAATTTACTGTCCAATACAAAACTCAATAAACCACCTGTCATAAACCTTGCGGAACTCAAGATAACGTTACTCAATGATATCGGTAACTTTGTAAACCGTAAGTTCCTTTGAAGCGAAGAAAACTATATGTATATATGTATATATCCGATCGAAACATAGGCTAATAAGAATAATTGAAAAGATGAAAAAATTCAAATAGAAATCAATCGATTAATTCCAATGACTACATCGTTTAATATCCGTTACAGCGTGACTATGTCCATGTAACAAGACGATTTCTTTGCGCCTCATCAAGTCTCGCCACGACACCGTATGTAAATAACAAAAACTGTGGAATGAAGAATACTAAGCTTTTTACACGCTTTCTTTTTTTTATAACTAGCAAACCTTTGAGCATCACCGGCACACGTTTTCTATGTCAACAAAGAGCAGTTACGGGCATATCAGAAATTTTGTGACAATTTCACATATCTCCATCACTCACTATCCTCCTGGTGGTTTCAGTCATATTCATAGGAACGGAGTAAAAAAAAACTGTTCAACGAAATGGAATTCCCATCGATAAAGTCTCACACTACTGTACCTTTCCCTGTCGTACGCAACAACATCCGCTACTGATAGATACTTGATGAACACACTGTAGATACACGAATGAAATCAGCCGCGCACACGTGCACGACTCGCTAAGGCCGCGATGAGAGTTGGCTAGTGTCTATTCACGGATATAGCATATATAAGATTCTTTAAAACCATGACTCACCATAGGAAATTCCTCTGATGGGCTTAGCCAAGCATTGAAGTCTCCAAGCTTAACGGGCAAAGGTTCGCCATTCCTGTTTGAATTTATTCTGGATCCCTTGTATCCTTGGATGCCTTGTATACGCTTTGAAATTATCCCACGCCTCAGGTATGCTCGTTATACACTACTCGTGGACACATTTTCAATCTAGCCACCTCCTACGGAACCAGCAATACCGTCGGTATGCAACGCCTGCTACGCGAAGAGTCCTTTGCAGTGCTGTCAGAGGTACCTCGTAGTGCCTTGTACTTTGTGCAATCCCTCTCTGGCATCTTTGCTGTTCCTCCCACCACCAACCTTTTAAGGGAAGACATTCACCTCCGCAAAGCAACTCCCAACCGTCCAGGTATTAGTGGTGTTCTGCCAGCCATCTCTACCGCCATCGGTTACTCAGCTTGTCTCCGTACTATAGGCTTAGGCTCTGTTGATTTTATTTTACTGAATCAGAGGTTTTTCCGTGGACAATCACGTACTGTTAAGATTCATTTTGGAGAACGTGATCTGAAATGATTGGAAATATTTAATGTTAACTTGGATTATTTTTATCTAGTGTTTGTGATTATGTCGGTGTCATTTATGGTCTACAGTGTATTGGTACTGTGATAATACATAAGATTGGAGTACTAAGAATATGTGAATGATGTATGTGGAAATTTTATATATATTTTTTTAAGATATACTTTCGGATTAACTCTAATATGGATGTGAATTTTATTAATTTACAGAACCAGCAGTTAGAGGATATGAGATATATTTTGAAAGGATCAACTGCGATGAGTAGAGCGTGAAGATTTTTATCTTTTGACAAGGATATTAGTGCTCTATAGCAAAATGATATCTTCAGACTGTGTCTTGGATATAAATAATGTATTCCATTCAACGTCAGTAGTTGTTGGAGGAAGTTGTTTAACTAGATCAGAACCTACAACTGTATTGAGAGACGTTTCCGCCAGGGTCCATGGAGGAGAAGTTTTGGCTGTTTTGGGATCAAAAGGGTCTGGAAAGAGGGCGCTTCTCGATGTGATCGGTAAAAAAAACTATACTTTGATTTTAAGTTAATTAATAAAATATTGTTGCACCTTCTCAATGTAATATATAATTTTGAAATCACAGCTGGAAGAGCAGTTGGTGAAACCAGAGGCAGGGTGACATTGAATGGCAGTTTGTTGACCCCAGAATTATTTAGACGCCATGGAGGATACGTAGCACACAGATGTCATCTTCTGCCCAGTTTAACTGTGCGACAAACTTTGACCTATGCGACTTGGCTTGGAAATTTAAGTAATAGGGAAGCCAGAGTACGTCAAACACTTGCCGATTTGGCTCTCTCCCAAGTCGCTAACAGATCTGTCAATGACTTGACACGACCAGAATATAGGCGACTCATGCTCGGAGTTCAATTGGCCAAAGATCCAACTTTGCTTTTGTTGGATGAACCTACTTGGGACACTGATCCCTTGAACACGTATTTAATAGTTTCTATGCTATGGTCTTATGCAACCAGAAGAGGTTCCATTGTTGTCTTAACCATGGAAACACCAAGATCGGATGTTCTTCCATTTGTCAGTAGAGTAGCTCTACTATGTCTTGGTGCAGTTGTTTATTCAGGTCCGACTAGAAGTATGCTTGATTATTTTGCATATATTGGATTTCCTTGTCCAGAACTAGAAAATCCACTAATGTATTACTGTAAGTTAACAATACAGATTTTACAATATTGATCTCAAATATAATCAAACTGGCACGTGATATTTTATCTTTCTGTTAATTTCTAGTGTGTCTCTCGACAGTAGACCGTCGATCTCGTGAACGATTTTTGGAATCAAATCAACAAATCTCAGTTCTAGTTGAAAAATTTAAAGTCGAGGGTGTTTTGTATATGAAAGAAGCACCTCAAGGTCCGACCAGTGTAAAAGATGCACCATTGGGTTTGATGCATAAAGGATTGGGTCGCGGTATTAAACCAGGATGTATTTCCACTCTGCTGGCTCTTTATTTGTAAGTCTTCACGTTTATCCGTATCTAATGGAAATTTAATACTTTCTATATGAAACTATTTCTCCAATCTCTAGAAGGGGTATGGCTGCCACGTTTTCCTTTAATAAATGCGGTTTGGCACATTTAGCTGCCAGATTATTATTACTGCCTTTTTCTGTTGCCTTACTCAGCATATTGTACTCGTACTCCACACCATTTCAATCAAGAATATTTCTACAAACAGGAGGATTTATGTTTAATATCTTAATTCTATTCTATTTTGTTGGGATAGCTACAACGGCACTACTATGTAAGTCAAGATGCATACTTAATTTTACCACATGTCTCAAATTAATAAATATATTTCAAATGTTCAATTCCTTATATTACAGTCCAAGGTTTTCGGGCAAGATATTACCAAGAAAAAAGAGAAGGTTTATACGGTGGAGCAATGTTCTTAAGTGCCTATACACTTTTAACATTACCACTGAGCTTCGTATCAACGATTATTACTATTGGTATCCTGGTACCAATTTTGGAGCTAGATCTTTCGTCATGGATATATGCCTCTGGTATTCTTTGGGCTAGTTACGTCGCAGCTGAACAAGTAACAGTTGCTGTGTTCATGGTAATAGCTCGCCCTATGACAGGTGCGATAACAGTTTTATATATGTCATTACTCTCGGTAGTGATAGCATCTGGCGGCGTTCGTAGTCTTAGAAATTTGCCAGATTGGCTAGCAGCCGTTTCCACGGCTCTGCCAACCAGGTACGCATCGTTAGCGTTAAATCAATTAACCATTGACATACCAGCTTTCTCCAATTTGCCGTACAATGAAAGTATTTCTTGTCCTAGTATTCCTGAATTATGCAGGTACCCAGATGGGAAAACGTATCTCATTGAACGATTTACCCGCGAGGGTGAAAATATCTCAGAAGTACTAAATATCGAACTCAATTTGTTGATATCTCTAGCATTTGCATTGGGTTTAGTTATTCTCAACAGTGTTCTTTATTTGCTACCTTTACCGGCTAGGATTAAAGCAAAATTCAGGGAATAGAGATTATGAGTTGTAAATAAAATTCTTATGGAAAATAAAAGTCTTTTAAACTATATTAAAGTGGAATTTACGTGTGTCAGGATCAGAAATTGAAGGCAAAGATTGTAAAAATCATTTATGTTATTTTCAAACTTATTATATGACTATATAAAATTAGTTAATGTTATATTAAAGTTCTTTTGACTTTCTTATACTTTTAGTGACCTGTATTAATTACTTTCTATTAGATAATATATCTATTATATAATACAAAGTAACATTGTATTCATTACACACGGGACCTTTAAAATAATACTCTTTTAAAAGTAATTAACAATGAATATAAGCTTCAATTGTTGGCTGCCGAATGTTATTTTTTTATATGCGACAAAATGATTAATTAAGTCGTGTATTATTTAACGGAGGTCTCAGAAATCTAAGTGAAACTTGACCAATTTGATAGGCCTGCATTTCAGCTCTCTCCACCTATTGGTACTTGACCCATTGGTTTCAAATCGTCTGCCACGGAAAATTCACAACCGGTTGAACTTACGATTTCACTTATGTCGATGTTTGGTGCAATCTCAATGAGCTTCAAGCCTTCACCTCTTATCACTTCAAAAACTGCCAAGTCCGTAATTATCAAATCAACACACTCCTGACCTAGATTTAAACGAGTAACAATTATTTTATGTAATCTCATAAAACACAGTAACAAATCAGTCGTCTCTGAATAATCTGTTATTTTGAAGTAATGAAACAATGTACAGAGACAAAAAATTCGCTTTATATAGTATACCTGTAATAGGTAGAGTACAGTTGGGAAGAATCTTTGGATTTCCATCACGTGCTTTGTGCTCCATTGTTACTACTACTCTTGTGGAAGCTGCGCCAACAAGATCCATCGCACCACCCATTCCTTTAACCATCGTACCCGGGATCATCCAATTTGCCAAATCACCTTTCTCAGATACTTGCATTCCTCCAAGTATTGTTAAATCAATGTGCCCCCTAAATAATTATGTTAAAGTTTAAGGTTTCGCGGAAATAAAAATATCTGTTGAAAAAAAACCTTGTTTTACCCTCTAATCATTGCGAAACTTTCATCGCTACTAAAATACGAGGCTCCTGGTAATACCGTGACTGTTTCCTTTCCGGCATTGATTAAATCAGGATCTACTTCAGACTCTTCGGGATAAGAACCCAATCCAAGTATTCCATTTTCTGATTGCAAAGTCACATTTACTCCTTTCGGAATGTAATTGCTGGCAAGCATAGGAATACCGATTCCCAAATTAGCTGCAAGAGCAATTAAATGTTATATTGTGATAAACAATCGAATAAACAAATGTTAAACGTACCATACATTCCATCTTTAAATTCAAGAGCAGCTCTTCTTATGATTCGCTCTCTAGCCTTCCCTGCTGGAGTTACTTTCTTTGGCTTTGATGCCTGTTTTGTTACTCTTTTCTATGATTGAAAATAAATTTTTATTACTCTTCAAGTCATTGGATTCAAATCAGATATACTCACTTCAATTCGTTTCTCATAGGATGGTCCTTTGATAATCCTATTTACATAAATTCCTGGTAAATGTACTTGATCAGGATCTAACTGACCGATCTCTACAATCTCCTCTACTTCGACGATGGAGGTTTTAGCCGCTTTACACATAACGGGATTGAAGTTCCTAGCTGATTTTCGAAAAACTAGATTTCCAGCCTTATCTGCTTTCCACGCTTTGATAAAGGCGAAATCCCCAGTGATTGCAGTTTCCAAAACATAATTTCGTCCATTGAATGTATTCACGCTTTTTGATTCACCCGATATTTCGGCATCTCCTTTCTCGTTATATTTTACAACGACGTTACCCTCTTGAATAATTGTGCCAAGTCCTGTAGCTGTGTAAAAAGCTGGAATACCTGCTGCACCAGCCCTTATTCGTTCTGCCAAAGTACCCTGATAATTTTAAATACAAGACTTTTTATTTATTCTTCTATTCAATATTCTCTGTTTCCATATTCTATTACCTGAGGAGTCAATTCTACTTCCAGCTGACCACTGAGGTACTGCTTTTCAAATTCTGCATTTTCTCCAACATACGAGGAAATCATTCTCTTTATTCGGTGTCTCTGAAGCAGAATACCCAGCCCAAAATCATCCACACCAGCATTGTTAGAAACTACTGTTAAGTTCTTTGATCCTTTCTTAAGTACTGCTGCAATGAGGTTTTCAGGAATTCCACAAAGACCAAATCCACCAACCAATAGTGTTGCACCATCAGGTATGTCGGATATGGCCTCACTTGCTGATTTAAATATTTTTCCATCTCCAATTGGAGTACTAACTTTTTCTGTTTCATTCTCAGCTTTTGGTATTTCAGATTTAACGGAGAAGTTTACAGCACAAATCTGTCGAATAATAACCCACAAAAATTATATGTAATCATTCTGTGATGGCACACATGCATAGTTTTATATATATGCTACATATATAAAAAACATAAATAAAGTTACAGTAGTTACCACGCTTTGTATTATTAAATATCTTTAAAACTAGAAACTTGTAAATAATGTGCATCGATATCGATAACTCTATAAGTTAAGCAACAAAAAAAAAGTGATAACATATTGTGGTTTCTAAAGTTAATATATCACATTTAACTTTTACATTTATATTAAATATATCATGTAACGATTCGAGGTTATGTTATTCTAGATTGATAGAGTAAAAATGATCAGCATACCCTTGTAATTTTAAAATGCTGATATACCCTTTGATAATTGGAACCATTGCGAAAACAAAAACTAGATAATCTCCCTATTGCAAATGTCATGATTTTCAACAAACCCTTATCCTTGTTATAAATTTTTTTACACAATGACAAAAGATCTAGCAGGTAAGTTACGTGTATTTTTGCATAGAAGGCGTAATCAACACTGTACTAATTCCAAATATCTTAATTCAACTAGTTTCTAGCATTGGCTGAAGCAGTAATATATGCTTTGGTTAAAACTTGTTTTGCATCTTGCTGAAGAGGTCTACGCACTTCTAGGTTACGAGGCCGTAGCTTGATTGGGTAAAATCTGGTAAATTCCGGCTTATAATCATATTACCACGCGTTCAAGAAATTTATATGTAAATAATTTCTCGTAAAAATACGAAAGATGTCAATATTTTACTGTTAATATTTTCAAGCACAGTAGACTTTATCGAATCGAAAACTATCCGATTTATCTAATAAATAAAGAAAAGCAAGTCAAAAAATATTATCGTATGCTTCTTTATCACGATGTTATCTTTAAAAAGATTGTTTACTCCTTCAAACATGGAGTCTTTCATAATATACGTGCTATAGCAATTTCTTGTAAGAAATATGTCCAATAATCATCACCGTTATTGTAAATACGAATATAGAAGCTTTTAATCGTAATTAATTTGTTTCAAATTGATTTTGTATGACCATTTTTATTTAAAACGTATCTATACAAAATCAAGTTATTTATATATTACTATTATACGGTTTAATCTCATTACACAATATAAACACTTTAAAGATATTCTTTAAATTAAATAACACTAAGTTTAGGTGGGCCCTAAAGAATTAACACTCTGTACTCGATCACTCGCGTCCATAATATAATTATTATATCTGCGTGGCACCCCGGAATAATAAATAAGGGCGTTGCTCTAATTATCTTGCCATAACTGTATCTGTTGTAAATCTACAATGACACGGAAAATCCCGTTTATTACTAAGTCGTGGCTGCTAATATTCAATTTAAAGTAGATATTTTGCCCACACTCACAATAATTCAATGTATAATATATTCGTCGTATACACAATTCCGTTTTATTATTTATCAGTTTAATATCTCAGTGACACAATATTGCAAACATTCCTAGTTCAGTGCTTTCTGGCCTGGTTACTTTTCTCTGCCAGATTCTCACTCAAATCACTAACCAAATAAATCATTATTTTATTTTGTATATTTAAGTTCAATCGTGCTCATTGTCAATCATCGAAGGCGTCCCGCTCTCGCATCAGTCACAGCACCCCACAGTTCGATTACAAAATCATCAGTGAAGCCAAACGCTTCCAGATCAGAATTATCAATAGCCTCAGCAAAGTCCATACTATTTTGTTTTCCTTCTGACAATTCCCAAATTTGTGTAGCTACAGCAAAGAGAAAACAAAGTATATAGTACGATACATACTTCATTATGTGATAATTCATCATTAATATAAGGCTTCTTGAACAAGTTATTATAAAATTACCTAATTCATTATCATTTATTCCCATAAAGCTTTCCAGAATGGAATTAATCTTCTCTATTCCAACCGTAGTTGCGTCGTCAGTCTGAAATTTAGATATCAATATTATAGTATGCACAGCAACAAATACTAATTCACAAATACTAGAAATAGCACAATTCACGTTAAAAATATTAACAGAGTACTTACTACTTTTTCTATTTGAGCACTTCCGTCAGCCTTAAACCTGAGAGTTTCTTTACCGGAACCATAAGCCTGTTTTTTGCCTTTCCTGAGATCGCTCCTGGGTCCGATACTGCCAAATCCATTCTTTTGTGGCTCAATTAATCTCAAGGTAAACTTTGAACCCTTGGGAATGTTCTTCAACATCTTGGCAACTTCGAAATGTCTCCTACCAACTAAATTTTCCGAATTTATCTTTTCGATGTGATCTCCAACTTGAATGACCTTGACTTTGTCTATCACGGAACCCTCCTTGATTCTCTTGATAAATGCATAGCCAGCACCATTATCCGTAATTGTAAGACCAAGTGCATCGTCTGTCTTGATCAATTCGATCTCCTTCGGTCGTCCTGGAATGATAACGTAAGCACTCATATAAGCTATGTATTGTGTTTTTAGTACATCATAACGCGTCAGCGGATCTTATTTTTTTACAGAACAGTTAAAACGTCGAACAAGTAAATAAAAAGTGCTCTAACACCGAGTAATATATTCGCGCAATAGTTGCGAGAAACACGACTCAAGGTCAATAATAATCATGGATTTTATCACTATGACATTTCGCACGTCATCCTACAGTATCCAATCAGCCATTCTATACAAAGACCATATGGTTTCATGTGAAACTATTACACTCACTGTATACAAAACCAGTTGAACAACTCATTTGTAATACCGTTTCTCGTCTAGCATAAGGCGTTACTGAACTGTTAGATGAAGTTTAAAATTTACTGAAACGAATATGAAAATATGAATATATGGTGCGATAGAGTAAAGACTGAGAGTATCACTCTTTAAATATAGACAATACGTCTTATCAGTGATCATATGAATCCAAGGAATAAAAATTCTACGTCTATGATTGAAATTGGAGTATAACATGCATGTCAAATACAGAAAACCATAATAACTATAAGCTGACAAATCAATTATCATTAAATCCGATATCTCATATCTATAATATAACAAAAATATATCCGATAATAAGTAAGATATCAGATAATGTTATTACTGTATAGGATTCAAGTAAAAATTTTTTAGCACATCTTCTGAAAATAGGTGGGGTAAGACGCACCCCTTAATGAGATAATGCCGAGAGAGAATTTAAAAAAATATATCATGATTACTCCAGTCAGATGAGAAAATATATTAATCGAATAGGATCAGTATAAAACTGTTGTCATATATTGATCTGACACATATATCACAAATACAAGTGTTTTATAAAATGTTGTTTCCTGTGCTTTCTAGGGTAGTCACTTTTCAAACAATTACAAACCTTTTATTCTTACATTGAAATACGCCGGAATAACAAAATACTTGTATTTAAGAAAGGACTACCATAGAAAGGATAGGGAATAACACTTTATAAAAGTGATTTGGAGTGTACTGATCCTATATGCACAGTTTGGACCATCGGACTCGTCTTCCTCACCTTCCCCACTCACCTTTTTTATGAGCAAATATAAAATCGTCCAGGCCAATTTGCCCACCGAGCAATTCCGACATTTCTACTTTGTGCGTATTTAAAGTGCAGAAAAGTATCTGAAACAAAGAACCAATAGCTATGATCGATCATATATTACGCATTGGAAATTTAATATCATTATCACATAAAAAAGTCTATCTGGCATTCAAACAAAGCCAGTCCCACCCACGCATTGTTTTTGGGAAGCGTCATGAGGTAGACAAATTTTGAAAGAAAAAAGTACGATGGACAAAGAAAAACTAAAAATAATATAAATCAAAGACATCCGTGAAGCCTTTACAGGTAATCGGATACTTTAATTCATGGAGGCCCTTTAAAGTTGTACTGTAAAAGTATAACGTTACGGCGATCCCAGGGGGACGTCGGGATATCCGCCAGATCGGAGGGGCCATGGGCCGTGACCAGCGTGCTTCCTGCGTCCGGTAGGTATCTATACAGGGTGTTTCATAAAGTCATTTTGAAACTTACTTCCTCTGGTGGAATGTCATAGCACTCAGCAATCTTCTGGTAGAGCTCCCGCACATTGCTAAATCCAGATATAAGTCCCATAGGACTTCCGTGAGCCAGTTGACAATGGAAAACCAATTGTGGCCTTCCTAGAGGACTGACGGGTGGTAATTCTTGAGAGTTTCGGCTGTTACCATTGGTATTGGTATGATTATCATGATGGGTACCATTGGTTGGCTTCTCCATTACCGGAGATCTTGGTAAACTTTTCGGCTTAAATAGTGGCATGTTTTCTTCTTATCTGTTGGGAATTAATAACGTCATTGTTAGTGAATCGATTCAAACGTCAAGGTTATGTGGTTTAATCTGCTCATAACAAAAATTAAGAGTAACTGGTAACGCATTCGATAACTTATATTGCGTCAGCTCATTAACTGCCTACCTGCTTGGTACTTTCCACGTACGATAATGAGGATGAAGTATTTGTTACAATCGCTGTGCTACTCGCCCTCGCGGAAATGACACGTTCTCTCCGGACAATTGTTACCAGCGTCTGGCAAGGACCGGTTTTGTAAGATTTCAACGGTATGGCCAATAATCAAAAAGCCCATTTATCCGTGTACCGTTCGCGGCTTTAGAAAGTTTAACGGACTTATCTAATGCAGTCTTAGACTGTTGAATTGAATAATACTGACGTTTCTTTCTTGTAATTGGAACGACTTATCGTGATCTATATATATATATATGTACATCTTAAGTACCGATAGATTGTCGGACGAAGTGTTATCTACAGAAAAATTCAATATGGTACAATCATGTGGTTAGATTGTCTTTTGCTGTTCTAAAAAACAAGAGCTCTATAGCTCTAAATCATCAGTACCTAAGTAATCTCATATTAAATTCCTGCAGAGTAGAACGTTGTTCCGTTTACACGTTTAGAATTTGTGACTAGAGGATATGTGAATTTTAGGGTAAATTTACTCATTTGACAGATAATGCAAGAGTACCTATGATAATGAGTAAATGAAACGAGATAAAGTTGATTCATAATAGATTAATTAGGGATTAAAAGAAAACTAAATTTACATGAAATTTTATCTAATATTCTATGAGTCCATATAGAATGACTTTTTCAAAATATATCTTACTCCAAAATATTTCGGTAACTTGTTTTACTATTACTATATATTGCACGTCTAAAAAATTGGATTCTTTAAGGTACTTCTAAGTGTATGACTATGAACTACTAATTATTTCTATCCAATTTTGTCTGACATGTAATTAGAGTTATTACCAGTCGTTACAGATGTGTGTCAATTTCAGTGAAATTCATTGCAACACATAGACACCGAGAATCATAGTGTAATCTAACGTTCGTGAATCACCGATATTTTGCAAGACCCTTCGGAAAACAGAAACCAAAGATCTCGCGAATTTCATTGCAGCGATCAAGCGATAAAATCCAAGAAATCAGTATTGCCTCGCAGGCTCCAAGAAGGGATCGTTGCTTTGGAATGGCAAGCATTCCGTACTTATATGCTGTTCGCAATAAAATTTACAATCGTTTATCACACACATTAGAGAAATTTAGAAACATATTGAATCGACTTGTATACCGATATCTAATGCTATATATCTAAAATTTCAGCGAATTAGTAGCAAGACGCTTGATATCAATTTAAAAGAATTGGCGACGAGATTCATATCTCTCTTAATGAATCAGATTACAAAGAGCACACGTTAGATATTGCCAAAAAAAATTAAACAAAAATTTCTGATAAATATCACATGATCATTCGTTGATAATAATTGAACAAGGTACTACACACGTAGACCAATAATACAAAAAAGAACGACGTCTCTGTCTTTAAACTATTATCATCTGCATGAAGACGAGTATACACACCTGTATAAATTGTCACCGATAGTTCACGGTTGAGTTCGCACTTTCGTAACAAAGATATCCAGATCGTAGGTTCGTAGTGATATGTATCCTTTTAAAATCTACCAAAACCCGAAAGCAATCGAAGGCTTGACTTCATAACAGCACCATCGACACTAAAGTTTTTATCTTGTACTGTTCGCTTTATCGTTCTTAGATTACCACGAACCCCTCCGGTGCTTATCTGCACTTAACATTATCATCGCAGATCTTCGCTGTTCACGATACTTCATCAGATTCTTGTATTTTCCCGCGAATCAAGAAATCTCTTCCACATTCTGTTGGAACCAGATCGGTTCACCAGTTTCACGATTTCTTTTGTTCCCTTGTAATCAGCAGATCTCGTACAACAACGCAACTGATTTCTGAATTTAAGTCTCAACTAATTTATTTAAGACAACACTTGTGAAGCTTCTGGCGCGAAAGAGAACGCGACTCTCACACAACTTTTACAAGGCACAATCGTTTGCCATCGTGGCCTACAGGAGCGTACCGATGAATTTAACCTGGGGAGTCAAGAAGGGGTTCCTCTGCCCACTCTCCTGAGCACCTGGGATCCATACCATTCACTGTCCCGCTTTGGGAATGTTATATTATTGCCTAACATTTTAAGTGCTTTGTATTAACTGTTTTGTATGATGTAACATTCCTTTCAAACAGAATGCTGACACTTCTGATTTATAAGAAAACTTGCAGAAAGAATATAAGATCGGGTATAAAACGAAATGGAATTCTTTTGAAAATCCTGTAATTTCATAATTATTGTTCACAGGTTTTCTTTTACCGTGACCAGTGTTAAAATAAGAGGTCAATGTACTGATGAGACTAATGTTATGAAATAATAACTGCAGCTATTGGATAAGATGCAACTTAATTTTTTTATTATCAGTATCACAAATCCAGTGGTTGGTGCGTTTTGTCCCTTATGTTTAATAATAGTTTATTAGTTGAGTCAATTTCGGGACTGCCAATGAAAGAGTATAGTTGTTATCCGGTACAAATAATTATAAGTGCGCCATATAACTTAACGTACTGAGATTGGTAGTTATTAAAAAAAATGTACTTTCTCCTACTTGCTTTGTACATACATATACGAATGACAATCTCGTGACTTCCGTAATTTGCCTGTTATATTATCTTCGTGGTATTACGATGACGTTGATTTCAATAGTTTTATACAACATGTGGACGCTATTGATATTGGAAAGAACGTGAAATGAAATAAAATTGTATTCATATAATAATATTATATTGTATTGACAGGAGTGATTAACATTTTTATAATACCACTGTATAACTTGAGTAAAATTGCTTTTAATTAGCAATACAGTATATTAGAATGACTTGTCGTTGCATAAAAGTTCAATTTGAAAATTTTCACTCTGTAATTTGTTAACTGTAATATTTGAATTTCTTTGACCTAAACAATTACTACTTTAGTATTAATGTCATGGATTTTGTGATAGTCATATGTCAATATTGGCAAGCGTACTTGATAGATAAAAGAATTATAAAAATCAAATATCACATAAATATTTACGTGTATGTGGTATTTTTTATGATAAATTTTGCGGTATAAGTATTAGATAATACTAAACTAAAATGTACATTTTGCAACGGAATATTGTAAATACTATTTTATTTAAAAAGTCTTCGGGATTATAGGATCTTCAGTCTTACGATCTACCTACAATACGTCGATAGGTAAAATTCAAATTGAAGTAGCCTATATGCTTTAATATCTATAAATACGCGTGAATGATATACAAACTGGATCGTTTGATACAATATTAACAATTGTTGGCACTGTAAAAAGGCCTAGAATTATAGGCAGTATTGCTTACATTGACTTACATTCACAGCATGTTGTAATATTGTTGAGGAACATGCTTACAGGTGTATGATCTAAGATCCTCAATAGACGACACTTACATTGTACAGTGCACTCAGTGTTGTTGCAGTTATGTATACAACCTTGATAACAAATATTACTAAATATTTGGATCTAAATGTAGCTCAGGTTGAATAATAAAAACCCTCCAAACTTTTCCACAATTAGATCTGTCCTCTAGGGCTAAGTAATTTCTCATTGGTATAAGTAAATTTTCAAAAGGATCAGTATCCAATTGGTATTCTTGCATTGCTCTATAAACAGCCTTAAAGGGTGGCTGTTTTTGCGAGTGAAACGTACCTCGTGATCCATGTAACACCAATGCACCATACTTTTCTGCCTCAGTACAAACAGACATATACATACAATGATCGGGTCTGTAATTATATCTGCATGGATATATGTAAAGTTTTTCAGGATGATAATGAAATATTATGTTGATTATATCTTGATCTCCCCAAGTAATCTTCAAACGGTATTCCTTGTGTATAGGAATCACATAATTTGTCCATCTAAACTCCCTCATTCTGGTCAAATTCATAAGCATGACACCTGAATTGACACCGAGCTTGCCATAATAAGGATGCTTGGCAAATCGATTGTACCATCCAGTATTTGGATCCTCATGCTCAGGACTTAAAGCAGCTAGCTGGCTTGAGTTCATTTTTGTAAATTCATCCCAGACTTTTTCTGGTGGAGCCAAGAACAAGGTGTCTGTATCTACATATAGAACCGCATCTATATTTTCCAGTACAGTCTGAAATCAAGCTAAGTTAGGATAACCTTACAATACCATCCAATATGTCAATATTAGAAGATGACTTACAGGTAAAAACAATCTCTGTGCAGCACAAGGTTTAAACAATTTCCTCCACATAGTAACATCACTGTGCTCTGGGAATGTTACTGGTTTAACAAGAAAGTCAAACGTTTTATTTGATAAATTCTTCCATGTGCTAAGTTTTTCATTGAATGCTGGTATCAAACTTTCATCAGCAATAACAATAAATCTAATGGATCTTCTTGTAAAAACTAATGCTGATTTCAGCATAGTTAGGGACTCATCTAATCTGTCCCCACATGCTACAACACATATTACTACCTCTTGATCTACTGTTGTATCAAAAGATGACTTTGCAGTTGTCGAAGAGACAATACTCCCTTTATAATGAGCATAATTTACTTTATTTGACAAATTTGTAGTGAAGTTGAGCAAAAGTATAAAAGCAGCAAGAACAAGGCACACAAAGAATAATCTATAACCGGATTTCATTGCGTTCTCTTTCTTGTTGTCATATTATCAGCCAAACATTTTCATCTCTGTACACATTAAATACAGCCAGAAGGCGTATAACATGTTGACACTTTTTATTAGTAGATCGTCGGAATCTCATTCATCTCTTTTAATTTCAAACTTTCTTTTTACGATTTATATTTAAAGATCCTAACTGTTTTTATCGTAGGTTTTTATAATTCTCCATATTAAAAATAAACCAGAACAGCCAGTAAATACCACTCGTAGTTTTGCTCCAACCGCGTAGGCTACACTGGGCATTAGAAGTTCGGGTATCTACGAACTCTGCTTAAATCGAGACAAAAGATTCACTTACGACATCACGAGAGATCACTTTCCATGAAGATTGTACAGATATTTTGATATTAACTAAAACTTTTGCAGTTCAGTGTAAAATGACATGTTACTTGTGTCATGATATCGTTTGCAAAAATACCGGATTTTTATCAAGCAGGTCGATAAAGTATATGTGCGGACTAAATTGTAAATTAGACGTTAAAATAGTAGATATAATTGTTGAGTAAAAGATAGATTCATTAATTCTGCTTCTGCGGGCATTATCAGAATGGGCAATAATTATTTGAACACATTTAGGTAATTAATCAATTGAGTTGTGTCATCTAAAACACGATTGCATAAATTTTCGTTTTATGTTGATAAGCCTCGCTTGGTTTTCCGTATGCCAAAATAAAAGTTTATTTAAACAATGATTAGCAGAATAATCATGTCATGTATTATACTTTAAATTAATTAATTGCTTATCTACTTTGTCCAATAACTTGCAATCAACATCTTGATTGAAGAAAGTTTCGAAATCTTCATGTGCCATTAACAGCTTAATAAGTGTTTTTGCATTGTTTCTAAAAGTTCATTCAAAGTTCATATTCAAATTAATACTTAACTTGTAAAATTATGGCATTTTAGGAAAAATTAAATACCTTGTTTCGTAATTGCCATCGGTAATAAACTTAGCCAATACTACAAGTATTTTACGTCGAGTATCCTTTAAATGAAGTGATAAAAATAATGAATCCACACCAATCAGTTCTACGATTGTTATTAGAAGTCGACTGACGGTAGATCGTACTAATGGATTTTTGTGACTATAAATGAATGATTTCAATTATTATAAGGAATTATAAAAAATGTATTATTATTTACGTGTCCTACCCTGCTTCCGACGTGATTGCGCGAGTACAGTGAGATACTGGTATATGGGCTACCATGGAATCCAGAGCTTTATTAACATCATGTCGTACAGATTTATTCATATGTGCAGTTTTTTGTAAAAGTATTGCTACCAATTCATCAAATTCGGGTCGTTGAGTACACTTTACTGTTTCAAATAATTCCATAGCCACTTTAGAAGCTGTTCTAACTACATGAGGTCGTGTGTTTCTCATTAAACTATTAATAGAGAAAAATGGTAAATTAGATTAATAGATGGAAACACTACTGGTACTTAAATTATGTTTTAGTAAATGTATTAATACCTGCACAAACTTCTATTGATAAGTGACATATTTGGATCAAGCATTTCTGGATAGTGTCTTGATATTTGAACAATATCCAAAATAGCTTCGGTACTACTGTCCCACTGGTTCTGTTTTAATTTTGCAATTGATCGTCTTAAAACTTCATGAGGATTATCTATCCTTTCTAGCGGCCCTAGCAAGTCATGCTCGACTGTTATAGAATAATCTCCCATGATGCCAGTAAAGTTGCTTTCTTTAGACTTGCTTTTGATGTATCGAAATGTATAAAGAAAGTATGTCTTATTATATTTACTGTGTAGTCATAATACAATAACATACGTATCTTGTTATCTAAATTAATACATGTGAGGTAATGATGGAAGATGCACATCTCCAGCAGCATTAAAATGAGAAATTTGGACAGCTTCATTTTTTGAAATGGATGAACAATTTGTAGACTGTAAACTCATAGGTGGTAATTGCAATGTTGGCTTTACGTAATTCGTTGGTACTCTATATTTTCCACAAACGCCTACATGTCATTGAACTTTTCATTAGAATTCAAATGTAAGCAAATGGGGTTAATTAAAATATTCATAATATTTCATACCCGTTCCATTGCACATGGGACATAGAAACTTCTCTGATTTTGTGGGTAGCATAATTAAATGCTGGTGTAGTACTACTGAAATATTCTGAAACAATTCCTCAGACAGAGAAAGTCATATATATAAGAAAATGAATTTATTTATTTATAATTTTAAGTTGCCATTTTTTTAACAATAGAGCATAGGTCGTTTGCTTAGTCGCTCGAAATATGTGACTATTATTATTTATTAATAAAATAATGAGTATGATAAAATTGAAGTAGTCAGAAACTAACGGTTCAAATAATATGCATATATTACAACTTACATAGGCACATGGTCTTAAAAAAATAAAGTAATTGTAAGTCTATGGTCAGGCTGCAATATCAATGCAATGTTAGTTTTGTTCTCGTTACCTACACTTTCTGCACTTTTCAAAAAGCGCAATTTCTAATTGGATGATATTTTTAAGTAATCAATGAGAAATTGCCCTTTTTGAAAAGTGCAGAAAGTTTGGTAATGAGAACAAACCTATTCAGAGGACTCCTATACACTATACAACATTTGGATATGGCCCCTTAAATTAAAATCTATTTCTTATCTTAACTATTCTTAACCATTCATGAATATGGTCATTACTGCACATACATCATAAAGGATATCGTTTAATCGTCTTGTGGACCATTTTATTTCACAAAAATCGCTGTTTTCAACAAAAAGTATTACCACTAACAAGATTACTCTTTTCATTATAATTAAGTTATCGAAGTCTTATTGTATGGAAAGTAGACGGTCTTCGGCTATCTCAGACATGAAAGATAAATTTGTATTGCTAGCCTAGCAGACCTGGCGACTGCGAAATTCACCACTGTTTCGCGGTGGTTTCCACTACGATGGTTTAGTGCAAAAAATATACCAAACATTTTGTTTGAACCACTACGCAAATCACCAATCGTTTCCACCATCTGAAAGCTCCGCGACTCCTTGGGGAGGAAGATAGATAGATAGATAGATAGATGCGAATTTATTCAGTCCTGAGGCAAATTCCCCCTAAAGACTGCAGAAATACAAGAAAGTACTGAAAATACAGAAATAGGAGAGAGTGCTGAAGTACAGAAGTTTAGGGCATGAATTGAGTACGAACAAACATAAACCTCTATAAGTAAAAGGATAAAGCTTGTGTGTTAGAGTCACTACCATAAAGGATTAATTATATAATATTATAATAAATGACTACGTGTTTACAAATTAGATTAATAATAATTAAATAATTAAATAGTGCGAAAATAGCGCACAAATGTTGATCATCATTAGTCTGCCAATCGCTTCTCCTCTAGCATCAGGTAATTCTGACATTTAGTGCAGAAATTATTAAATTATTAAGGGAGGGGGGGGGGGTCGGATAAAATGCTTGGTATACTTTTTGCACAAAACCACTGTAGTGGTTTCAAAGGTGGTTTCATCGATGCTAGCGTCTTGTAGGGTACAAGTGAAAAAATACGTTTCAGTCCATTTCAGCGCAAACGCTATCACTAGAGTTTATGTATTACACAAAATGTTATACTATAGTTGTAAGGAGAGCGTAATTGCGCTGAATACGCACATTTAAAATACCGTTGAAATTGATAAATAAATAAATTATCCGGCAAGTATGTAAACGCATTGAACGTAGGAATATATAAAATTGTGTATCACGACGTGTTTGTACGTGCATGAGTAGAATCACAACGTAAAGGACAATGATGATAAGATACAGCACTAGCATGACCTGATCTGCCTGATGTCATAGGCAAACCTAACGTCCAAATATCCTGAGTTGGATCATATATTTCTACTATGCTTAAAAAGTTCGTTCCATCGTAACCGCCTAAAATACAGCAAACATCAAAAAAATTTTAATAAAGTTTTTCACAAAAACAGACTGGGAAATGTACTACTTTAAAAAACTTACCCATGGCATACAATTTTCCATCTAATACCGTGACGCTGAGCGCACTCCTTGCTATACTGATATCCTTAACAAATTCCCAGGCATCGTGTTCAGTATCGTAACGTTCAACAGAACTTAATTGTCTCGTCCCATCATACCCTCCTATGACATATATATACTGTCCTAAGCTAGCAACACCAGCTCCAGACCGAGCACATGACATTGGAGCTACAATAGTCCATTCATCATTTTCAGGATGATAACATTCTATAGAACTTAATCTTTTTGCACCATCGAAGCCACCAATTGCATAAAGTAACCTGTTCGTCATAAGTAGAAATAAGATAAAATAATGAATAGTTAATAATGGATATCCTTGATTATTCTATTATTCGAGGGTGGTGGAACTACCTATTGACTACAGCAACGCCAACCCCTAATCTTTTAACATGCATTGGTTTAATGCTGGTCCATAAATCTTGATCTGGGTCATAACATTCCACGCTACTGTGATATTCAGCACCAGCACTACCACCTACTGCATACAGTAAACCATCCATTACTGCCACACCTACTCGGTTCCTTGGTACTGACATAGGACTACAAGGCCGCCATTGATCTATTGCGGGATTATATCTGTCTACCCAATCACTGTCATATCTGAAATGTTAGTATTTAGTCTTTGAATAATCCTAAAAAAAATCAACGAGAAATAAAAAATACAGCTACATAAGTTTCAGCTATACTTTTAAGAACTTTTCATAAGTTACTGACCTGCTACCGGGGGAGTTGTTTCGACCACCAACGGCGTAGAACATCCCTTTGAGAAATGCTCCTCCTAATCCAGATCTTGGTACAGTCAGTTTTGCATATTGCACCCACGATTTGTCGTCAGCATTATAGCCTTCGACAATGTCAAGAGAATTTCTTAAGAATCCGCCGGCAATATATATTTCTCTTGGTGTATTGGGTGTCCTTTCTTTAACAACAGGTTTTTTGTGAAGCGTCAAGTCCTTAAATATTTGCGCCAAATATTCCCGACAGGCCGGAACCTTTTTCAAAATGTCACAATTCTTCATTTGCTCTCTCAAGAAATTTGGTGTTAGATATTGACACCGAACTGCGTGCAATATATGTTCCATTTTCGGACCCCTGGTTTCCTCGTTATACTTAACCCATTTTAACACAGCATTGTACACTTCTCTTTCCTCCTGCACATTAAGTTCATCTTTTCTCACAAGCGATATCAATTGTATAGCTGATAGTTGTAAGAATTCTTCTTCTTGACATATTTCATTAAAATGTTGAATGATATACTGATTTGCTTTATGGTGCAATTCATGACAACCATGCTGCTCAGCGAAATTCGCTATCCCTATAGCATTTGTTGGATCCAATTGTCGTTCCAAAAAGACACAACAGGCATCAATAACATTGCTGACCTATTACACATAGGAAATTAATAATTCTTATTCTTAAGTGTTTATTATTTCATAAAATACACACCTGGAACATTGTAGCAGCCGGGAGTAATGAGCACACTGTTACTTCAGTAACTCGTATTTCACCTGTATACATGAAGTACATCAAACGAGCCATAGCTGTAGGACACACTCCCTGCAGCTTTACCCTGGTCATTTCACATTCCTTTAGACCACCCGTAAACATTGCCTACAATTTGTTGATGATGCTTCTAATAATATAAGATTGCCTACGTGAAGATGGCAACGAAATGTCTAACAGTATACAGTATTTGTTACCAATGGATTTTAAACTTATTGTCCATATTTTCATGTTATTTTTTGAATGCTCTTAAATTTGATATTAAAAATATTAAATATTCAAGTGCCTTCTACTGTGTATTAACTGCCATACAATAGTAATATATATATTTACCTTAAAGTAAGGACTAGCAGCAGCTAAAATGACTTTGTGTGCATGGAATAATTCACTGCCAACCTCAAGAATAATATCAGTCAGCATATGATGACTGCGCATCATAAACATCATCCTCATAGCTTCCTTCACATAATTGGCCATACAAAATGTCATGTCGCCAAGATCTCTATGCTTCCCTATTTTGATAGCACCTTCCAAATCTTTTTCAGCATTATGAATGGGAGAGGCATTTCCACATGTTGGAATGTCCATGTATTCATAATTTTGACTTTCACTACGATGTTCTCCTTCACCCTGAATATATTCCTCTTCGCCATCCATGAAGATGATTTTTATTAAAGCTGTCGATATAAGGTTATGCAATATTATTAAGACTTCTAGCACTGTAAAAAAGTTTTGATTTAAGAAACATATACTTTGGAGAAGCCACTTCTATCTAACAATAGTTTAATTTTAATATTATTATATAAAAACTACATTATTCCTTCATGTAATGACAACAAATATGTTAAACAGACTTTGTAAACATGTAAAATATTAACGATTACAATTGACACCTATTTAAAGTCTAATAATGTAAAGATAAAATATATTACAAGCTCTGCACTACCTTCTTAGGTATCACCAGTGAAACTTCTGATACAATAGATGAAAATATTCACACAACTTCTTTGCAGATTATGATTATGTTTGCAGTTTGGCAGAGAAGCTTTTATGACCATAGTCCGGAATATGAACAAAATATATATTAACGTCAGAGAGAAAGTCGTCTTGTAGAAAATTCTACAAGTTTACCGATGAACTGTTAGACGCACTATCACCATAGGTCACCAGTTTTTTCAACCGAAGACACGACTATAGAGACGATGATAAAGTTAAAACATTATTATAATTACGTTATTCAATCAACTATTCATTTCACAGTCGATTTTCCAAAGTGGAAAAGAAGTCCAAAATTTATTTCAATGAATATAAGCACCGAGGAGATATTGGTAAAGGGAGTTAGCTCCCGTGTATTCTGTCTGAAATTGAAATGTATGGCATTTTAACCCGCTCCTGAATTTCTATACTTGTCCTACCTTCTGTACCCATTAGCCGTTAGGAAATGCTGGTCCTTTTTATCAATATCTCCTCGGTGATATCAGCGTCGAATAAGAAGACACTAACAGCAGTGTTCACAACACGATATGCCAATCACTACCATCAATACCAATCCATCACCACACCAAAGGCATGGACGAGCAGTCAACTGTTCGTATTTCCTGAACTGTGAATAATGTATGTACATTTAACATATTCAAAGGCAAGTTGCATGCGCACAAAAGCAAAACAAGAAGAAAATCTCGAGAAACGGCAGAGGCACAATGGCCGTACGAGTGACGATTCTATCGTTAAAAAATTTTAACGTTGACCACTAATGAACAAAGTCATGTGTTCTAAGATGACTTTACATTAAAATGCCCTCTCTTTACCGTACGTCAATTCCAATACACTTGCCACTATCACAAATGAAAGGTTTAAAAAAATCAATTGATCAAAGTTTTTTCTTTTTCAATAATGGCTATCAGAAACTATTCCAAATGGTTAAGCTCTTCGGCCTCGAGCTGCATGACTACTGAGGAATTATTTTTTGAAAGTCATCCTGAAGCTGCACTTTCGCCGCTCAGTAAGTACGTTTCAATGTTACGACCGTACCATACGGACCGCATATCGGTATGAGAAGACGGTGAGTCGCCAAAGATAAGATTCGTATATTCAAATTTCTTTGGCTATGTAAACAATGCCAGCATGACAAGTACCTATAGTACCAATCTAATATCCTGGGAGAAAATCTGAAATTTTGTGATACGTATGCGATAAAGGCACATTCAAACACCTTAAATTTGAATGAAATTATTCGTAGCAATAATACATTATGTATGATTTATGTAGTTATAAAGCAAATGCTATTGATGATAGTAGTGATTTAAATTCGTTTATATTTATATCTGATTAAAACAATCTACCGACTGTATCAGTTTTAACCCGTCAGTAGGTACGTATTTGTAGCGTTTCACACTCATTACTGCGTCATTTCTATATGTACGCTGAGTCGTGTCTAGTCGTGTACGTGAAAGAAATGCTCATGACGCGCCCTTCCACAGCATTTAAAGTTCCTTCCAAGCCCTGATAAAGAAAACTTCAATGGTTGCTAAACAATGGCAAGTTAAAACTTCCAGAAGCAACTCCACCCCGGAAGTCAATCAAGACCATGTCAACAATGGTCGCGAAAGCCTTTAACTATAAATTATACATATATTATATTAACCCGATTCGGTTATCGTGGGTCGTTTCAGACCCAAGGTATTTTTCTTTTGTCTCATTACTCGGAATCCGTGTAACCTGGAAATATCTATCCCCACCCTAAAAAAACTTTAGGACTAGAGCACTCTCTGTACTGAATCACGTTTTTCCAGTGGCAGCCTGATCTTCGTTGTCAACAGGGCAAGTTACGTTCGGTCTGAAACGACCCACGATAACGTTAACGTTGGTGGAAACGCGTTTTGAGTGACAAGGTAAGTTTTTGAATTTTCATGAAGTTTATGAGTATTTTCGAAAGATTTTTTTTAGTCATATATTGATTTTTCATCTCTTACAGCATGGCGCAGCGTACATTCCGTGAAAACGAACTAATGTTGTATCAAGTGTAGGTTGGCCGTTTGCGAAGGAACACCGTTACACATGTTACAGAGACTGTTTGTAATTATAAGATGATAGAATTTAAGGCGTGAATTTGTTCTTCATGAATATATATAATTTTTTACAAAAATAAAACTTGTATATATCGAAATATATCGAGTTATTTCTTGAAACTTCAAATTTCCTCTTTTGAAAAACGCGCTGATTGACACCTCAAACTTAAGTATTTCTTTTGTCCCCATCGAGTTCGTGATTTTTTTCGTAAAAATATGCTTCTTGAGCTTTATAATGCAATTCAAAAAATTCAAATATCTCAATTTGTTCAAAAGTTATTAATTTTTTAGTAAACGTCTGCATTTCCGGGAGGTGGGTGTGTTTATCACTAAAAATAAAATATTTTTTAAAATTTGTTTGCAATCTTCATGATTTGCCCTTAAAGGAGAAGTGTTCAAGAATGTACAGGAATTTCAGATTTTTTTATTGATAATTGAGCGTTTTAACATGCCTTGGGTCCGAAACGACCTACGATAACCTGTGAAAGTGCCAAAAACAGCGATAACCGGAACGGGTTAACTCAACATAACGCAACGGCTTGCGTTACAAAGCACACACCCATCAAACGCGAAGTAAACATTTCGTCAATGTCCGTTTCAGGAATGTAATAGTTATATAAATTACTAATTTGATGAAATACATCTCTAATTGTAAGTTGGACATGTTTATATCGTCGTCACAAAATCATTATTTTGTGTTCGCTGAGTTCAGATTGAGAGAATGAATACTTTTTTTGACTAGCGATAAATGTGTAACGCACAAGTTTAAACAGTAATAGCTCAAACTAATCACATTGGTTGGTTCTTTTCAAATCTTACGAGTGATTGGTTAATCCTGTGTAAATATTTTACGGTGCAAAACGCAGCCAATGACGTGACGATTGTCTTTCGGATTAATGTAAAGTGATGCAAAGTCAATAACATCAATATGACGTACGGTTTTGTGTAGGAAAAATTTTAAATAAAAAGTTTAAGTAGTCATAAATGAAATAATGGTGTGAAAAAGAATTACTTTTGAGACAATATAATATTTATTTCGTAATAATATGGAGTTTTCATCAACAATAACAGTGTAGTAGTAGTCGTAACAAGAGAGACGAGGTAGGTTACGAGGAACCTATCCTAATACCGTACGCCAACAAGTCATCATGGTAACAGTTAACGTTTCCTCTTGAAACTATGGTCTCTTTTTGTAAAAATGATTAGCTTTACACGGCACACAGATCAGACTTAAAATTGCAAACACATATTATAATATAGTCATGCTGCATTGGCAATAAACTGAACATGGTGACTGAGCCCCAAAATATTGTACTTGACCGTAATTTCTTGTATCCTTTATCACGTTCACAATGTAACTAAAAGCGTGCGATTTTTAAAAAATTCAAATTATCCATGTACGGTCACGTTCGCTTGAGGGCTTCAGAAAAGACTTTCTTTAACCCATTCACTATTCACAAAAATGATAACACTCTCCGTTGTTCCACTTACGAATAATTACGTTAGTTAAAAAATCCTCTCGCAATCATGTACGCGCCGCGCGAACTACGTACGCTTATTAGCTAATATTTGATAACAATACTAACTGGCAGGTATTTGAAAGCAATGTTCAAACTTCAAATGATGGCAGTGCTTTGTAGAGAGTAGAATAATATTTTGTCGCCATTAGTAAATGGGTTAAAATTACGCGAATCAGCGAATAACACAACTACATATAGTTAATTCATAAATTATTCCAGTATACTTTCATAGAAGTTTAATACACTCGGTTCAAATTTAATGTGTGCGTTCGCTTGAGAAACTTCATTCCCAATTATGATTTCATGTCTAGCCTACTATATAGTAGTACTAACAACAAAAGTACATATATTTAAATGTCTTTCAAAAAGCGGGCAGAGCGCATGCGTTTCAATAATAATTTCTATTTTGTCATTTTGTATCACTCCATTAGTTTTTCGCTATTAGCTTATATAAAAACGAGGATAAATATTTATTATAGCATTGCCGTAAACAAGATTTTCAATGGTCATACCTTCCTGAACTTTCTTTAAATAAATGATGATTTCGGAATTCATACTTATATGAACCTTCTTTCACGGAATTAGACGCAGAGACGTGAAGATATAATTTCAAGAGTCGGTACATTACTATATTATAGTGATACGTGAATAGGAAAGAGAAGAGCGGGTACACTGGAAGACCAGACGCTAAATATAATATTAATCGATAAAAGCGTTAATTTTGTTTTGAAGAGTTCAGGACGGAAGCGTTGAATCATGTGTTAGATAATTAATATAGGCCGTCGTATCGGTTCAAGGCTCTTGAAAGCAGGGGTGAAGTATAAGAAATTACACGAATAATATGGCACCAGTGATGAGCGATGAAGAGGAGTGATAAAGCATTGGGGAAAAAAGTATATATTATTATGGATACTGAATGTAAGAGGGTGACGGATATATCGGTCGGTCAGGTACCATTAGCTCTCGTCTCTCCATGTAACGTCTCGACTATACAGGCTCTTGTTGGCGCACAAATAAGGTGGGAGATCGACCTTTGATTCAGAGCAGCAGCCCTGCATATGGAAATACAGCAAGTGGCGTGCATATTTACAAGGAGTTTCATTAATAGATGTAGTAAAGTCGCGAACGATTATTAATTTTCTTTTTCTTCGTTTTTCGTACTTATTTGTTCACTTTAATTTACTAAAAATCAAAAGGAAACACCAAACAGCCACTTAACTAAATCACAGATAGATCCCGCCTGCCCGAGTATTATTATAGCTAAAATTAGTCTAGTAAGTCTATCTTTGATTTCCTTAGGCTCGGGTGACTCTAGACTGGCCCCCTATAATTTGTATTTTGATCACTCCTTAATTAATTGCAATATCGATCGTCTATTTCTTGTCTACTAGAAGAATGTAATTTTACTTTAGACGTTGAGTACGCAATATACCTCTTCCTCATTGACGTTCAATATGTCTCTTGAGACTATAGACTTTGGATATACAGATTTTTTAGCTTTTATCTCCTTCCTTTTCTTCGAATGACGCGGTGCTACAGAGTCACGTTGCTATATGAAGTAGTGAAATTACAGTGCTTTGCGCATGCGCGACGTTAGAATAGATGCGTCGAAAAAGGCGGGTCTTTTGAATTTCTCCGGTAATTTCTTGGGACACACTTTCATTATTAGTTGTCGGCTGTACCACCACTAACATGCAATAGAACGTAAATTTATTATCGCATACGACTACTAACAAAGACAGTAATAGTCTAAACTACCGAAGTTAAATTGTAATTTGGTTATTACGTATAACTCACTCAAGATTTAAGCGTTTTCTACTAATATGCTGTACGCAACAGAACGAATATGATATATACCCACAGGAACCTACTGCTTATAACTTTCGAGAATTTAATGAATTTCTCTAATACTCTCTAACGAATTAAATAGCTATATCGCTATATAATATAATATTGTGAAATATTTGAGTACGATAAGGCTAGTAAGTAAAGTATTGGGCGGATACGACTACTCCTAAGGCCTCGCTTATGAATCATTTAAACTTAATTCTTTAATTTAGTCCCATGCATTCGCTATAATAGTCTCTATGTTAAATATAGTAGGAGTAAACAAGTTTTTTTCTTTTTATTCATTTTTTTTACTTTTCTTTGTCGATTTCATTCGATCGAAAGGATTCCAAAGTTTTAAAGTCAAGATAACGCGTATTTAGTCTATCTACATATCGTTTTTCTCAATTCCAGTAATATCCCACAGACAATTCCTATACAATGTAATCTCATTATTCAGTCTAACAGATAATGTGTGTGCTTCCTGTAAGATATCTCTAATAGGGTCAGTACCTACGGATTTTCGACTGGCTTGTATTTTTTATTCTCTCTTTTTTTTATATACGTCCTGTGAAGTTGCGAGCGTTATATATTTTTGTTGTCTGCTCTTATTGCTCTTGCAATTTCTTTCAATATTGAATCCCCCGCAATCGGTACGAAAATGACGCAATTATTTAATGTCTTTTTACTTAAATTTTTTCCCCCTTTGACAGACGTAGTAAGTATAAGGTTACGCGTACTTTTGTTTGTGGTCATTCTACGCCGACAGCCTGCATAGCGAGCCTCTCCTTCCACAATTACAAGCACCCTTAAGGTGGCAGTACGCGGTTCGATTCAGCAAAATTCAGTGGACCAAAAATCTCTCAATCTATTGTTTGTCGAGTACCATCTTATGTGTCTTATAAATGGTTCACTGTCATGCGCAGTTCATTACAGGGAATACAACAGAAGAGAAGGTGTTAAAGTAACTAACTCGTCAGCCTTACTCCTTCTTATTGATTCTAATTCTATCGCTGTTACACGCACAGAGCTTTACTATGCAAGCACTAACTACATAGTGTTTATTATACTAATACGTCATAAATGATAATTCATTGGGAAAAATACGAGAATATTTTCCGACG
The DNA here is from genome assembly GCA_030142635.1 of Trachelus troglodyta. Taxonomy (NCBI): domain Eukaryota; kingdom Metazoa; phylum Arthropoda; class Insecta; order Hymenoptera; family Cephidae; genus Trachelus; species Trachelus troglodyta. The sequence goes on from JARQTJ010000283.1 coordinate 806,322, forward strand.
AGCTCGTAAGAGAAAATCGAAACGATTCATATATTTGTGCGAAAAATAAATTGAGCCTGCTTCCCTAGGTTTTCATCACTGCCTAATAATCTTATAATAACAAGCGTGCGCGATAACGATAGACTCGCGTGCTATGACATTTTGCAGACTGCTAATAAATTTATTATTCAAGCAAGCAATTCCATTGTTCGTTTTCAGTTGTTACTTCTTTTGAAACTCACTCTAAAATTTAGTTTGAGAAATACCGTAGTAGACATTATATTTTATTTTTACCATTGCAATCGAAAGAGAGACTCACCCGGGCCAGCGGTTTAGTGTAGAGTTAAAATGCCAACAAGAAAATATCTTAATATTAAACGTACGTGCTACGTCACTCGTTAAGACATTTCTACGAAAGTTTATAGCACTATCTTTCAATATATTCTAAATTATCAATGTACGTAACAACATATGAACAACCAGAGGGGTCTCTCGTTTATGACGCCCTCCTTTGTCACACGATCCTCCAAGGATGTCTATTTCTTAAAAACCTCTTTTAAACTGTGTCAGAACTGTTCCTCTACAAATTGACCTATTATTCTGATATTGCTTAAAATCAATCAAAGCCCCTCAGAGGCAGCGTGCCTCTAAGCTTGTTGCTTTTAAAAACTCTTACCGAGAATTAGCAGTCTATCAAGGAGGATGTAGATCACGATGATGTGCTCTGGCGGTTAGAATTGCCTTCAATTCAGATTCTAATTGCTTTTTAGTGCGTTCGCTCACTGATTTTCCTCCAATTACAGGCTGAACTGTTAATCTTGGCGAGGGTAGATCAGCCATTAATTTACCACCGTCTTTGTTCTCGTGGCTTCGTGCTCGGCGTATAGGTTTCTTCACCGGTAAAATCTCATCCTGACTCTTCACGTGTTCGGCACGTTCAATTGTCAGAGTAGTTTCCTGACTGAGAGTAGTGGTCGAGCCCAATCCTATACCCTCTGAAGATCTTCTCAGATCAATCGTTCCGGATCCCCAATCTCTTGATAATTTTCGACCAATCGCTGAAGTCAACTCGCTATTTGGGAACAACAGAGGACTCTTAGACACTTGATATCCACCAGAGGGTGGAGGCCTCAGGGTCGCGAATACTGGGAAAGACTGTCCTCTTTTCGCAGGACTCCGAGAGTATTTTGATGTTGGCGCACCACCTCCAAGGGAGTCACCTCTTATGGGTGCAAGAGGTCGGAATGTGGCACTACCACCCAAATGAGAGCCAAGACGTGGTGGCGAACCGCCATCGCCGTGGCTCAGTCTGCGACCTACGGTGTCCAATGGACTTCTGGCTCTAAGATTAGTACTGCTCAAAGTGAATTCTCTTGGTTTCATAGGAGCCTCCAGGCTAACAGGAGATAATCCAAGTCTTGAACTTGAAAGATTTGTCGAGCTTCGACTTTTCTCTGACCTTTTTGGGCTTCGTGGCATCAGCGGACTCTTGCTACGGCTTCTTTCCCTTCCTTTAACCACTTTCTCCTCCTTCTTCAATGGCCTGCGAGCTTCCGGTTGCTTTTGTTCGGCATCTTCTTTTTCCTCTTGCTGAACTCTGGTAAGATTCACAAAATTTATTTGAGGTTACTCTCATTACATCGATGATTAACTTTATGCTTACCTTCGAATTTCTTGTATCATCTCAAAAAACTGGGCCTTACTCTTACGTCTGCGACGTTGTTCGTGTTCCTTCTGGAACAATGGACCTTGCATATCCCATTCGACAAGGTAAGGTCACGTGGATTAATCGACAACTACTACTTACCCGCTTTACACTTTTTTGAAAGAGGGATGTAATTTGACCTTGTCTCACAGTGTGTACAAGTTCTCTGGCAGCATGATGAGGTGATACTAATTCTACGCAATTAATAAATCTATAGAGCTTTTGAGAGAAGAACATTACGTTGCGACTGCGCCAAACCGAACTCTTTGGTCTGTGTCTTAATCTAGGCAGTGTGTATCTGTAGAACAAGTGTTCACCAGCAAGAATTATTGCACCCAACATAACACCCATGCCTAGTAAACAAAATACTCCAGCTACGGATGCCACTCCCAGTGGACGAGGTTGTCCACCTTGTTCAGGTTCTAAACCTGCATCCATTCCTTCTCGTCCTCTTATGCAAGGTAAGCCACCGTACCTAAATACCGCATCATATTGTATAATATTGAAAATAAATATTAGCAACATAGACTCAGATTGATTCTAAGTCTTACCATTTTTCCTGCAGAATATCGAGTAGCCCATTGCTCGTATAATTTGCTATGACTTTGGAAATACTTTCTTTAAGAGGATGTCCCTTGGTCAATGCTACGGCATAAGTGTCTTCGTTGATGGCGTCACCGATTTTTTGTAGTCGGCAACCATTGTCAGTAGCGCGATAATAATCCAGAATGGGAGTGTCGGCTATCAAAATGTCCAGACTGCCATTTGTTAATCTCTCTACTCCCTCGGCTACATCAGACAATGAGTAACGTGCCATGTGTGACCATAATTGTTTATTAGCTCGTTGTACATAATATTCAGCTGCGGATGCTCTGGGCGCGCCAACTCTCTGTGATAATAACTGAAATGGATGCAATGTATTATCGACACGTAAAACAGACACCTCTCGTATGTCAATTATTATTCAGTGATGTCAATGGAGAGAAGCAATATATAAAATTCATAATGTAGCATTTCGTCTCTCTTCTTTGATACTTACACTCCGGTCATGATAATTGTTAACAGCAGAATGGAAGAACAAATCAGCGATCAAGGCTGCTATATTTGCTGTATAAGAAGCAACGAAGATAACAGAAAAACCACCCCAAACGTTGATGAGAAACTTATTAGGCCAAGATTTTGGAGCTTTAAAAGCGACAAGATGACCGCACAGAAGACCCCACATTACCCAGAGGGCGGAAGCTATAGAGAAGTTCTTGCTTCTTTGTCTGCCCCATGGATTTAATCCAAATGGACTGAGCCATTCGTAAGCAGCTACTGCCATTGCGGTGATATTCAATGATGTGAAAACGGCAATCCACAATTCAGGACTGAACGGCAAAAGGAATGCCAACAGTGAAATTTCCGATCTGAGTTTCGGAGCAGCGAGGAAGCTGACTCCACTGAAAAAGTATGGAGTTGTAAAGTCAATTACTTCTGCTCTTCTGGCGGATACGCTCAATGGTGCAAAAGCAAGCTGTGCTTTTCCAGATACCAATTCGCCAACAACGCCATTCCACGCGCCACTGCTTCCATTTCTTTTACCAAATAGCCCATCACCTCCCACGTACAGTTCAAATCGAAATCCTAATTCACGGGACACCAGTGCCAGCAAGTCTATGGTTAAACCATAGCAGCACATAATATTATTTCCATGCCTGCAGGCCAATCCTCGTAAGCACAAACCCTCTTGTAAACTCGTTGCCATTGAAAATGGAGGTGCCAGAGCAGTTACAATGCGATACGCAGGCATTCCAATTGTTTCTCCACCTTGTTCAAGGTAAGCTGGTACTATCCCACCTCCTGGCCAGATTATAGTATCGAGTCGTACGTCTCTACCACCTTTGATCGCCCCAACTTTTGTCCACCTGTAGGGAAAATATTAAAAAAAAATTAATTAAATTTATTAAAAGCGTTCATTTAAGTTATTATAGATTTATGAAAATGTTTTGTACCTCAGCTGTGTTTTATTACCAGGAAATTTGACAGATTGCAAATTTAGTAACTGAAACTCAGCCTTGTCTTTTGATATCTGTCGTATAGACTCCTTTAATCGAGTTGTAAGAGTCTTAGAAACGTTTTCTCTAAATTCGTTTATTAAGAATTTTGAGTTGGGCTGTGTAAAACAGGTTGGTATGAAGTAATCCTTTTGCTGGCTGTCTCGTAATCGACTCAGTTTTGGTTTTAGTTCAACGATACTCTGATCGAATGCTTGTGAGATTTCCCTCAGCATTCTATTCAACAGAGTATCACCACTACCAACTTTCGTACTGGCTGGTCTCAATGCAAGCATCCCCACCGGCATGAAATTCTTGGAGTTTAATCCTTTATCACCAATCTTAATATCTTCTTCATCGTCAATCGTAAAACCCCTGTCTTCCCTCTTCATTATGACTCTTTCGGTTTGCCAGCGATACTCTTGCAGTTGATGAATATCATTAGCTAAATTTGGCAATGAATGTAAGTGCATTTCGGTTTCTGGTATCAGATTTAAATTTCGTTTTATACTCTCTAACGGTGGAGTATTTTCATTTCCCACAATCGATGACCGTGTGTTGTGTAAAACATGAGAAGTTATTAAATTCGGTTCGTTTGGTCTTAATTCAGCTTTAAGATCCAGCCAGAGCCAAAGAAATCTTCCTGTCAACATCTCATATTTGCTAGCCACAAGAAGAACTTTTCTGGCATTATTTATGTCACAAGCCATAACTAAAACTCCTCCACTTCCACCTTGCTCTGCAATCCTCCTTAATCTGATTTTCAACGTCTTATCATTAGCTGGTAGATGAATTATGGTTCTAGGCGTTAAATTCTGTCTGTTCGATAACAGAAGATGATGCAAAGGCAATAATGTACTGTCAATAAAAAGAGTAAATGCATGCCAGTTAGTCTTATGCATCAATGCAGCTGCGGCTGCCCCAAATTCTTCTGAACCAGAACCCAAACGTATTTCAAATCTCCCGCTCTTTCCCTGTAAAATTGATTATGAGTATATAGACATATATAAGATCATCTCAATGAGGATACTAATACGCACCTGTCTGAGGAAGTCCCGATGTGTAAATGGTAACCAGAGTGTTGGAATATTTACCGATGCTGCTGCTGTTATCAAAAATCTTGCTGCGGAGCTGCCGCCGACTACAAGGGTCAGGACGGTCTTACCACTCTCAATGTCTGTGCAAAATTTGTTCAATAAGAATAAAGGATATGACAGAGAATCCGTCATCAGTGTCATCCTTGCTTCCACGTATGATATTTCCACGTCCCCCTGAGACGACTCTAATCTCGCCTCTTCCCATGCTCTCTGAATATCTGTCTTCACTGGAGCCTGTGGTTGAGTTAGGCATACGACAATACGCCATGGTGCGTGTGCCGTTCTCAAACGGGCCTTTGTCGCTCTGTCCAATTTGTTCGCATCTGCCGTGCCGGACACTTGCCAGCAGAAAAAGATTGCGAACAAAAGAAGAACTACAATCCTCGAAGAGGAGCCGTTCATCTTCCTCGCAATCTTTAAAATTTTCTCTGCTGATCCGTTCTCTAATACACTCGAACTACCTCATCTTTCTGTAACTTGAATCTGATAGAAAAGAAAACACATAATGTCATATATTTCGTATTAACATAAAAAACTCATTAACGAAATTTATACAACTACTAATTAATTTTTGTCTATCATTCCACAATAAATTAAATTATTTTTTTAATGTTTATTTGCAAAGGAAAGTAATATCTTTATAAATCTCCATACGATATAGAAATGATCTGATATATATACCTAAATATGAAATTAGGTAATTTCTTAATATTACTTTCCAATTCTCTATAAAATTTATCACATAACTAATTTTTACGTTAAGCATTGAGGGATTACTGGAATTTTTTCAAAAGTGGACCTTCCATACAACTGTCTTGGATATTATTGACTGACATACCCTAATCACTTGAGGCATATATTACACAATGCAACTCATAAATTCTACTGAGATTTTAATAAAACTTTCAAAAAGATTATTCATTGAGTATACCATTTTTTTTGTTCTATCTTAACGAGAAGCAATTTACCTTTTGGTAGAGCTGACGGGCGAGAGTGAATCCGGCGGAGGTTTCAGTAGAGCACGTCGATTACTTTTTAACCACGGCATAATAACTATCGATTATTTAACTGTGTCAATTATTGCAAAATACTGTCAATTGGTCAATGTGGAAGACAGGGGTGGACCGTCACTTGTCCTCTTTTGGACGTTCCGTTCTGTGTATGACAGCCATTTTCATGCAGCCCCTCCCTTTAAATTTCAACCCCTATATCACATACAAACACCCACCTAGCCACCCTAATACTATAGACACTTCCAGAGTGGCGCATGTGCCATGTTAAAGAGGTGAACCATGACGTTATCGCCACCAGCAACCTCTTCTGCTTTTTCGATACTTTTTCTTACTACCAAAAAAAACCAGACTATAAAGGATTACGGACCCTTGCGCAACAGAACTTGCGACGGTCTCATTTTGTTAGACGGGATGACGTGCTTTTTTCTTTATCTCTTTAGTTATTATGGTTTTTGTCTGCATAGACGCTGGCTTGGTAGCAGTTGGTTCTTTGGATATTTCAATGTGAAAAATGATAAAGAATATTCGCCCAGAAAATATCTGCGTATATTTGGAATCTGCTTAATTTACATTGTCTTATATATACATAATATAATAGCTTTTCGAAGGATAGCCTAAATTTTACTCTCGCAATTAAATATCGAGTACAGAAACGATATGCTTATCGTTATGAGGTTCTCTCTTGATCATCTCTTTTTTTCTTTTTGCTTCTGATACATTATTCTTTGTCGGCTATAACTGTAATAACGTTGTTGGAATGCGATAAGGAAAGTTATCTTACAGATAGCAGAATATCATTATTTCATCTGATTCCAGCCTATCATAGTATGCGGATAGGTTCTAGTTGTTAATAACAAGTAACAATCTGTATAATTAGCTAAATAGATTTTGTTGAGACGCGTCATTCTCAAAAGTGCTCCAGGCATTATTTAGCTCCATAAAGATCAGTTTCGCTATGTTTTCATTTGCAGTTCCGGCTTGCTGCAACAGAAGAATTTGATATTGTTTTATTTGTCTCGCGTAACAGTGGTTACAAGACATTAATCAATTATTAAAATTTAAGTATAATTTAATAAACAAGATATAAATACTTTGTCAGGATGAACAGCCAGACAGGCCTTTCGATAAGCTTTTTTAACGTCCGCAGCAGAAACCAGTTGATGCATCTCATACCGTTGCCATCTGTCAGCCTCAGGCCAAAGGACAGTATGAAGAGAACATAAAAGGGCTCTCAGATTTCCTTTCTTTCCTTCCGTCCATTCGGACACCTTTAATCTATCCGGATCCATCGTCTTTGCCGCTTCTACTTTGCGCATTTGATTTATCGTCTTAGGACTCTCTTTCTCCGCTTTTCGGGAACTGAAGAAATTATAGCCCTGGCTTCCAAGTAAATCCTCAAACGCATCACCGCCCGTCTTTGCTGGTTTATTATTAAAAACGCTCGAGTCAACAGCAGCAGAAGCTGTATCGTTCGAAGTAGCCGATTTATGCATACGAGGACTCGAGTGAATTGGAGTTCCACCTGGAGCTGGACTAGCTGATTGAGGAGTGTTCGAGTCTCTAGGTGTTCCATTCCAACTGGAAGTTAGTCCTGCTCCTAAGGAACCAGCTAGATTTGCAAATGGATCTTTGCTCTGTGCTGCAAAATTTGGTACGCTTGAATTTCGTGGGAAATTTTCTTCAGTGGTTGTGGTGCTGGGACCAGTTGTTTTTGAATTGTTCCAGTTTCCTATAAAGGCGTTTGTACCGGTTCCTCCCAAGGGATCAAAGAGTAAATCGCTTCCTTTCTTTGTTGCAGATTGCGGTTGCTGGTGCTGTTGTCCGAAGAGTAAGTCGTTCACGTTAACATTGCTAGTGGGTTTCTCGTTTACGCTAGGTTGACCATGACCAAAGAGTAAGTCATTTGAAACGGGGTCATTGATATTTGATTGGGAATTCGCAGCCCCTTGTTGACTGAACGTCGCGAAACCCCCAAGGAGATCATCTTCATTTTGACTAGAGTTTGAAAATATATCCAATCCTGGATTAACTGTAGGTGGGATAGGAGTATTTGCAGTAGTATGAGTTTCAGGCATTCCAAGGTTCAGTAAATCAGCTTCTGCAAACTGATTATGTTCCTTTTGTTCTTCTTCCTCTTTTTCATGTTCGTCTTGTCTTAATGATTCCGTTTCTAAAACATCTTGAACTACCTCAGGAACTGAAGATGGGGCACTCGGTTCATCAGGCACCTACATACAAAAAAATTATTTAAGTCATACTATATCTTACCTCGCCTTAAATGTCAGTTCTTGTTACCTCGTCCAGTTGTGTAGTTGTTCTGAAATTTTCTAGAGCCTCCTCCATTTCTAATGTCGATCCAAACAGTGGATCGGGAGATGGTTTAGGCGATGAGTCCGCATCCCAAGGTGCGAGAATTGCAGGAGATTTTCCGGTATCCTCATCAATCATCACGTTCAATACAACACGGAATTTTCCACCTATTTCAGGCGCATCGTCCAAATTATGCTTTTCAAATATTAAAGTACTTTCTGTTAGGGGAACATATCCAGTGTGAAAGTGTACAGAAGCAATTTTAATTCCCACGACACGCCCCAATTGTTGCCGAGCATGGAACACGACGACAGTAACATCTCCACGAACAGTCGCATCACCCAGTATCAGACAAATCTTTCCTTCCATAATGCCAAACAATTTCATCTCGTCGTAATCTGGACGTCGTGTAGAGAAGACGAGAGCCCCGTTGCTATAAATTTCTACATAAGGTCGGCAGCCATCCTTTGCACGCGTAAACAAGGGTACTGGCTGTAGCAGAAGAGAGCGAAGCACTAGGGGCTTTGAGTGCGGAAATACGCCACATGCTAGCAAACCCATATAATTAATACTGCGCAATTCAGAAGGCTGCAACTGTGGGGCCTGACATCGTCTTGTCGTGAACAGTGCTATTGCCTCTTCGCAACTTGCCAATGCTCCGGAGTAGAGAAGTAACGCGCATGCAATAGTAGCACTTGCTCGATTTCCATCCTGAGTGGAAAAACAGAATTTGAGAAAAGTAGCTCAAAATATCTCTACTTATAATTTTTAAGATAGCATCGAACTTACTGTACAGTATAGAACGACGATATTATTAGCATTGGCGTCCAAATATCGAACTATATCCTGGCAAATTTGATATAGGGCGGATAGTAGAGGAGCGTTAGATTCTGCCGAGGCGTAAGCGAAAGAGCAGTCGATGTGCCTGCCAGGAAGTCTAGATACGTTCGGTCGTCCGCGAGATAAATTATATAGTTGAATTCGCGCTGGTGGTGGATGTCTGGCTTGTAAAAAGGCTCTGACATCCTCGACGTGATTGGCGCGATAAGCAGATTCTATTCCATCCGCTGGATACGGCATAATTAGTAGTCGGGACGTTAAGTAGCTTGCGTCTAGTTCGGTTCTAGCCATGCTCTGTTGCACCGAATGCATCACTTTGCTCGAAGTGTCTTTCAGATTGCGTAGGATACTTCCAGCACCACCTTTTAACGAACTAAATAGGCCTGTAGGTTGAACTGTCGGAGTCTTGGATATTGTACTCTGAGAAGAAGGAGCAGGTCTTGGGGGCGGCATCGTAGGCGGTGGTGAAGGTCTTGGAGGTGGAACTGCTGGTGGTGGTGATGGTCTAGGCGGTGGAGGTGGTTTTGCTGCAACTTCAATCTTTGCTGCTTCTCTAGGATCAAAATTATTTGACTCTGCGATTGCTGCTAGACGTTCCAACACCATTGCCGCTGTCAGCCGGTGTAGGGGTGATGTCTGGAGACATCCTTTTACCAGATCACTCAGGCAGTTGAAGCGAGAATTAGGTGGTAGGGGAGAATATCTGGCGTTAACAATTGCTAGTTTGTTACCTAATAATGATAATAAAAACATTATCAATTGTTATTATTTAAATAGAGTTCCTTATTTTGCTTGAAAAGAATGTATACCTTCCGGAAAAGGATGTCGCAGACTAATTAGAGAATAAAGAATGCACCCAAAAGCCCAACAGTCTATAGGTGGACCAATTGGCTCATTATTCCAAGTATCCAATATTTCTGGGGCTCGATACATAGGAGTAGTGTATTTTGCCATCTGGTCTTCTAACGTAGCGCGTTTTTGAGCATTCCATGAGGAATCAGGTAGTATTTGTTGAATAGTGGTGCTTCCAAAATCACAGAGTTTAATCAATCCGTCACTTCCAATTAAAAAGTTTTCCAACTTAATATCACGATGAATAAAAGGTTGTGGTTGCTGGCTATGCATGTGATGTATGGCCCTAGCTGCTTGATAGGCTATTTTACAGACTTGAGTAAATGTCAAGGAATCAGCTGAGGCATTTCGTAATAAATCTGCCAAAGTGCCACCCGGACAGAGCTCTGTGACCAATAAATATTCATATCCTTTTTGATCTTCGCGCTCCAATCGCTGAGCACATAAGTACTGGATAATATGTGGATGACCTGATAGTTTTTTTAATATATCTATCTCTTGAATGATAGTTTTGTTAGCCTCATCATCCACAGCAATTAGTCTCTGTCCAATTTGAATAAGTTACAATCATTCATTGCCACTCAATACATGGTATGTGTGTCAAAATGTCTTTACGAGAAAAGATGAAATCTGTAATAGATGGTTTATTAATGTAATACACTTACCTTCAAAGCATACTCTTTGCCTGTAGCTATGTCTTCCACTGCAAATACTAGAGCCCAGCCACCTATTAAATAATATTTGTAATATATAAAAATATTTATACCAACGATTCTCTTGATTAAATTTGACATATAATAGACTCTTTTATGTGTGTACACTTTTATAACATTGAGATATTAGAAAAAAAGAGAAATATTCTGAAGAATAAGTAGAGCAGAACAGTCACAGAATTTATAATGTCACAGAATATATTAAAAAAGAATTTAAGATTAAAGTATTCCTATGCACTTGATTTATGATATTCTAATTACATACACTATTTATCAGGTAATGTTTTACATTTGTATAAAAATTAAAAAACAAACAATCTGATGCACTATGAATACAAAAAAAGAAACAAAATGAAGATTAAATATAACTATATAATATGTATTTGACTGCAATGATTTAAGAAGCTACATATATCATTGTTAATACAAATAGCAAAGAGATTAATCATAAGATAAAAGGGAACAATTATAGCTCTTTATTGTGTATGTATGTACAATAGACATGGTATACATTTTTATACAAAGTATATGTTGCAGTTTGTGCTCTATTTTATTACTCAAATCATGATGTTCAGTTATGTTCACAAACATTTTAATGATGATATAAATTACAAAACTAAGTATCCTCGACAGATAAAAAATTTATTGTCATGAATAATGTGTGCACAACAAATAAATGACAAAACATGATATTGACACATGTCAACAAAGAATAAGATTTAAAAAATGTGCGTATATAAAAAATGTGTGAAAACCGAGACAAGTCTGAATAAAAATCAAAGGTGTGTATTTCACAGTCGCAGGCAAATCAAATACCATCGTTGGGTTCTTTTTTTAAATAAAAAAGAAGTAAATCTTTAAAAAGTGGGAGGATTGACAGACTCACCCTCTGCCAGAAGCCTGGTCACCCGAAGTTTCACATTGTTGATTTCTAAAGTCTGACCTACGTACTCGTTTGAGTTAGACCCACCGTTCAAATATCCCAAAGCAGATCTTAAGTAATCCGACATATTCGTTTAAAATTCCCCTTAAAACCACTGGAACGTCCTTTTTGTTAAAGCAATGCAGACAGCCGATGCTGTCCAGCCATATTGGCTCAATGACGTCAAGCGCTAGGCTGCGCTAGACAGTGACGTGTCTAGACGTCGCGACGTGCCCCAAACCGGTATTGGCGAACAAAAATTATCTTCTGGTACACCAACGTACAGCATCCATCGATCGGCTCTGTGTCCCTTTTATAAACCAGACATTACCCCATTAAGGTCCTTTAAATTTTCGTTCAATAGTAATTTTCTAACAGCGTCTCTAATGATTACACAAATAATGACTGCTTGCAGAAACTGAAAGAAGGATATTGTGACTAATCAAATTATATTCGATCTAAGTCTCTTGTATGTACATACATTGTTTAACATAAAGCAATGCAGTTCGTAGCTTTTCGTTAGTCAATTTCACTAGTTTCTTTAATGCATTTTTCAAATGACCTAAAATATAATGTCTCGACTCGACAATTATTTTCTTTAGTACGCGCCTCTGGCATTAGTGTCGGCTACTCTATCAAAAGCGCATGCGTTTAATTGACCGCGATAAATTCGACACAAGTACATATAGTACATATTGGTATTTGACTTTTTAGTGTGGAGACATGTTGATAAATGATTTGTATTATCGCAATGAGTAAAATTTGCATATCAACGCACGCAATGTTTGTATCGTTTTAGAGGATTTATCCGGTAATGTTGTTATATTAATTTAAAAAAAATAAAGGTAATAAAAATAATTTTATTACGCTTGTAGTTGCGTAGACTGCGCAATCGCTGTGTACAGGACTCTCATGAACGTTTAGTTTCTAATTAGTGTAAAAAGAGAAAGGTAATTTTTTAGGTTAGCTTTGTTAGAGGTTCCTAATGATTTATTGCATGGTTGTAAGATTATATTTCTTTATAGTTTTTCTAGCTAACTTGTCATCTACGTTATATTTATTGAGAAGGAACAAAGTCACAAAAATTATATTAAGAAAATGGCAGAAGAGATTGTGAGGTTTCGTAAACTAAGATGTGCCACTGATCCAAATTTTTGGGCAAAGTTTGCTGAATTGAAGATCGATAAGTACAAGTTGGATGACAAAATCAAAATATCACTCTGGGGCAGTTACAGTTTGAATTTCTTGTCCGATGGTAAAACAAATCCATTGGTGCTGGATTGCACATCGTTTAATGAGTAAATATTTATTGCAGATATTTAAGTGTAATAATTGAGTATTACAAGTTATTATAATTCATGTGTGATTTGTTTTAGGAATGTGGATACAACTTCACATAATAATGGTGTGGCATGTGTTGGTTTTCTAGTTAATACAAATACGTATGATTCTTTTCGGCAAATAAATCCAGAAAAGTTTATAGATTCAGTGGGAGAATATATATTTGAAGCTATTAAAGATGGTACTGCTTTAATACAACCATGGAAGCTTACACTATTTCTTGTCATATCTTTTGCTGATTTAAAAAAGTACAGATTTCATTACTGGGTTGCATATCCAACTTCTTTTAACATTCCTGAGATGTACTATAAAGAACCAGCACAACCTGTGACTGTAAGATTTGCTGCTAGTCAAATAGAAAAGCTACAAAAAGGCTTTTTGGCATTACATAGTCAATATAAGTGTTTTTTTGCAATCCTGGTATCAGAAAGGGATGATCTGGAAGTGATCAGTTTAGCAAAGGGAGTAGACTACGTTAAGTCAAGTGCTAAGGAGAATAATGACAAAGCATTGGTAACTTTTAGTCATATATACTCTTTATTTATCTGTGCTTTTTTCATATCTAAAAACATATTCTACACCATTATACGATTTGCAGGTACACAAAGAGGTATATTTTGCTATCTACGATCCTTGCACAAGTTCAGAACCTGGATGGCCAATGCGTAATTTACTTTGTCTACTGTGCTGGCACTGTCCCACTTTTTACTTTGAGCAGAACATTAAAATTCTTTCCATGCGAGGATATAATGCGAAATGCGCAATTGTGTACACACTGAAGGCCAAAGAATATCCTAATAAGGAAACAATACAAAAAACAATTTTCGAGGGTCGTTTTGTGGGTTGGGAAACTAACTCAAACGGTAAAATGGGACCTAACATTGCTGATTTATCAGACACTATGGATCCAGTCAAGTAGGTTGTTCAACCAAAAATTAAATGCCTAGCTTTTATAATGATATTAATGATAATAAATAATTATTTCAATTTGTATAACAGATTGTCAGAAAGGGCAGTGGATTTGAATTTGAAACTCATGAAATGGCGATTGGTACCTGATCTCGATTTGGATGGGATCAGTAAATTACGTTGTCTGTTGCTGGGTGCTGGAACATTAGGATGCGCCGTAGCGAGAATACTACTTGGTTGGGCAGTGGGTAACATCACATTTGTCGACTCGTCAGTGGTGTCGCATAGTAATCCCGTGCGCCAAAGTCTGTACACGCATCAGGATGCTGTGCAACGACGTTATAAGGTTCACGCAGCTAAAGATGCTCTTCTTCAAATCAGGCCAAACTTGGTAGGTGTGATGCCGACATCGAATTTCTTTGGGCTTTGGCAAACGTCGTTTCTGTACTTGTAAAACATGTTCTTGTAAAATGTAATTGATCTGAATGTACCTTGATTTCCCTATTATAGAATGTGGACGGTGTGGTCTTGCAAATTCCAATGCCCGGCCACGTTGTAGGACAAAGCATGATGGAGACGACTCAAAAGGCCATAAAGAAGCTAGAAGAACTGGTAGTTCAACACGATGTCGTTTTTCTACTTTTGGATTCTCGTGAAGCTAGATGGCTACCGACTCTTCTGTGCGCCGCATATAATAAAATAGCAATCAACGCAGCACTTGGATTTGATTCTTATACAGTGCAACGTCATGGTACTCGCAATCTTTCCAATCCTGTCTCTCCTGATTTGACACTCCAGAATCCAACCGGGCAAGATCTTGGTTGCTATTTTTGCAATGACGTAACTCAACCGGGAAACGTTAGTGGATGCATTATAACAGATGACATGATAATTTAGCACAAAAGCCATAATAATAAAATCCCGTTCTAGTCGCAGATCGACAGGACTCTTGATCAGCAGTGCACAGTGAGTCGGCCAGGATTATCACAGATAGCTGCAGCACTTGCAGTAGAACTTATGATAGCTTTAACTCAACATCCTAAACAGTAATTAAAATAATGATAGTATTATCAGATACTTTCGAGCTTCTAATTATAACTTTTTTCATATGATATTACAGAGCTGAAGCAAGAGCTTTAATGGATAGCAGTAGAGATTCTTATTCAAACAAAGAAATAACGGAAGAGGGTCTCCTGGGTGGTCTGCCTCACACAATACGTGGATCCCTTTGGAGTCACGAAATGCGATTAACGATAACACATAGATTCTCATCGTGTACAGCATGTTCAACACCTCTTATTAATGAATATCGAAGTCGGGGATCCGAGTTCATTTTGGATGCTTGCAATCAGCCAAATTATCTTGAACGTCTAGCTGGACTTGAAGAATTACTCAAACGACCTGACTTGGATGAGGTAAAACAAACAGAATCTTTTAAGGCTATTAGTCTTCAAAAAAATCAACCTTTATTATACTAGCATTCATCTTTTTACAGCTCTGTTATGCAATTGATTCGTCAAGCGAGGATGAAAAATAAAATTCGACGAAAACATCAACTTTAAGAAGTATGATGTACATCTAAAATATTTATGTAAGTTATACTATACTATTTAAATAGTTTGGCGAATGTACTTAGTAAAGAAGGATCAAAGCCAAAATACTGCTTCCCGATAAACGTATCGTATTATTAATAAAACGGTAATAATTCTATGACGCAATTTGTATATTCGTATTCGTATTTATAAGTGTATTTTGACAAGCATAATGATATATGTACATGTACTTTAGAAATCAGATATTATACGAATATCTTATATCTGATGTACGTTATCGTCGTACCAGGCCTCGACTGAATTTATAAAAATTTTAGATACAAAGTTTATAAACAGCACATGCTTCCTTGAAAATCAAAATATTTTCTATCTAATATCATTTACCGAGCACATTTCCCATGACAACCATGCATTATTCAAGTATCAATTTTCATTTCATTATATTTTCTAGTTTGTACATTTTCTCGTCTGTATGTCTTACATAGGGTAATTAATATCTAATTAATTTAATATCCTATCAAACGGATGTGTAAAGAAAAAAAAGATCCTAATAATACTCCGAATTCAACAAGATAATATAAAAAATAATTCGTTTTATAATTTCACTGTCAAATTTGGCGTCGCATTAAAAAAAAATGTTTCTTTCAGCACAGTGCTCTGTTTTCCACATATAACTCCGAACCAAGAAACAGGATAAAAGAATGTTCACATCAAAAACGACATTCATTGCTATTTCAAAGAGCTCATAGTAACATGTTCTATGCCAGTTTTTCTCGTGCACGTGACATATCAAATAAAAATATAAAAAACTAAAAGTGACGTGTGTTTACGTCGTCAAAGTAGGGATAAAAACTTGGCAAAAGTTTAAAATGAAACAGTGAGCATAAAAGCAAAGAGTAAAATTTATCTTTCAGCCCTGTTTCTCTGCCAGGATCACAAAGTGAAGACGAAGTGGCAGGTTTCAAAGAGTTTGAGAAAGTGGACCGCGTCAATCTTTAACGTCCAGTGGATCGCACGTGCTGTGAAATGTATTGAGAGATATTGAAACAAATCCTACAGTATCGAGTCGTCGACAATCATCGTCTTGGAGATCGCGCAGGACTTTAGAATATACTTGCGGGGACTGGCATATGCAGGGTTGGCAATTTTGCCTGTAGAGTGCGTCAGGCGAACGAATGCCAGACATTCCAGTATAACGTACAAGTGGTGGGGACCAAACCTACCTCTCGTGTCAAACAGGCCGTGCTCTGTGTGTCCGCCCGCATACCATTAGATTTTCATCGTTTTCAATGAAAATACAAGCAGTCTCGGGACTCGATAAGTACGGAAAGACCTCATCAAAAAGTTAAAGTTGAGTTTGCACGAGTGTCAACGCGAAGGACAGGTGAGTCTTGTAAGAGAGAACACTCGCACTTGAGGAATGCGTGCCTTGCTTTTTTTTTTACGCTACGCCGCATTCCTTTATCGATTTGTACGGGGAACGGACATGCTAGCAGGATGTTCGCAACTTAGGTAAATTGCACGGTTCACTCGACAATCAGAGGCCTTGATATTATATATTCCAGTTTCGAGGTAACTTCTTACATTTTTCTTTCCTTCTGCCATTCGAAAACACTTTGAGTGGAGTTCGCCGTGTCTTTCCGTGGGAGCGGGTTTTGTCTACGTATGTACGTAGTTTTTACGCGTAACTGCATCACTCAATATTTTTTTTTATATTAACTTATAACTCACTTTTGGTCAATTTCATTGTACATTTTTTCTTGTTTTTTTTTAACAAACGTCAATGATTTTTCTAAAATTCTACGAGTGTTTCAAGCTTAAGTTTTTCATCGGAAATACTAGTATATTCTCTTCATAAAGTATAGATTTAATACCGTTATTGATGTCCTACTAAAATTTAATAACACATCTGTAAATTAAACAGTTAAAAAAAGTCGATGGAACCCTGTCTCCTCTAAAGTGAGAGTCCAAAATATTTCATTCCCGCCATCGAAGATGCATCGTCAATATTGTCAATTTCCTCGATAACAGAGGACTTCTTTGAAACAAGATCACTGTCCTCTCTGAACGTGTTCTTGTTTTCAAGGAAACATGACTTCGCCAATATTAATTGAATAGCAGCTTTCTTTTTCGATTTTCGCGCAAGCGTACCGCCCAACTCACAAAACTAACCGCCGCGGTGAATTCCCCAAAGGAATGAAGAGTGAATACTGTCAAGTCTATCAGGCGGGGATTTGTTTGATTTCAACATTTTACAATCCACCGGGAGTCTGTTCCGAGCCAGCACGGCTCCATCCTTTTAATTTAATGACTTCCGGACGCCGTACAGTGCAGTACATTAGGAGAGTGAGAGCGAGATACGTATATAGTAACGTGTAAAATATTGGAAAAGAAATCCGAAAAGCTGGATCAGTTCGTATTAAGAGTAAGCCCAAGTTTATAATATTATGATGAAATTGTGAAGTTCGAGTGGGTGGGTCGGTAGGGGAACTATGGTTAGGGGTCAAGGGGGAGGGGTGACCAAGGGAGCAAGAAAGCAACAGAGAGTGGGTGGGGGAGCCTGGATAGTGGCAGGAGGCCGCTTCTGGTGAGGGGTCCGCATTCCACAGACAATGTCACGTTTTTTAATCCCCGTTTTACTTTATTTGTGCTAAGGCCGCGAGGAAGCCCAAACGGCTAACGTAAGATCGACTTCTCCTTTACAGTTTACGTTTTTACGCACGACCCTACGAGAGGGAACGATCAAGAGAGCGTGAAGAGAAAGAGAGAGGGAGAGAAAGAGAGAAAGACAGGACTGAGAGAAAAAGAAAAAAAGAAAGAGAGAGAGAGAGAGAGAGAGAGAAAACGCGCAGATTTCATTAGAGCGTGCGTTCTCTGAAACGAGATCCGCGGGACTGCTTGCGGAAAAAGAAAGCTTCTCAGCTCGCGGTGCCGAGAAGAGGATGTCGGCCGTCGAGAGTGCCTTGGACGTCCTCTCCAGGGCAGCCACGATGGTGCAAGGTCAGTTTGCCACTTGTGTTAATCGTGATTTGTCGGAGTGAACTCGCACTTTCCTGTTTGAATTACGTAAATGTCATGCAGAGGGTTGTCAAGGCGGGAAAGAAGTTTCGTTCTGGAGGGAACTTAAAATTTAATGTGTGTCAAGTGCATCTTGAAACGAGGATTGGTTTTATTGAATTAACGTAACGTAATTGTTTATACACTTTTTTAAAATTGTTTATCATAATTACGTAATGTCTGGTGGGAATTTATATGAAATTGGAATATTATTCTTTTTCAAATGTTGACTGTCTTACGTTTCACATAAAAAAAGTTTATTAGTGAAAAATGCGAATTTATTGATACTTCACGTGCGAGACTACTGGCTTCACGATATTATACGTTACTTCTTGCCTGATAATTGCCCGAACATATTAGAGTGGATGGTAATAAGTATACAATTTTTGTCAAGCGCCTTGATTAAATTAGGTCGTGATTACTCGTGCTATTGGATATTAGTGGCACGTGGGATAAGGATAACGTTGAGCCTCCAATAGTCCCATACCATTCTTATCCTCTATCATTCATTTATTTCTCAGTTTCTCCATTATTTTTTATTTCTTTTATGAAGACTATGTCTTTCACAAACGACACACTTGGTAAGATAAACTTAGGAGTAAGATAAAATGATGTGTTGTTTCGAATAAAAAATTGTATCTTCTGACATAAAAAAAAAGATTTTCTCTGCATTTTCGATCACATATATACGTTCGATCTTTTTGGATACTAATAAACCTCTTCCAAATCTATCTCGCATTCCAGGCACACCGAGATTTATTATTGATCAGATAACTCTTCGGGACGTTTGTTTTGAATAGGGAAGAATTCAAAAATCAAGAAATAATGTAATTCAATTTTATTGGTTCGGAGTTATCGCGCGTAAAAGCGTCCCGCGATACACTCGTACTATTATTAGATTGAAATTCGATTGTCGAGGTTTTTTTGAACGCGTTGCGAGGTCGTAAAGTAACAAGGAAAAAGAAAGATAAGAAAGTCCAATGAATTCGCAAGCTGAAAAGAATTTGACCCCTCTTGCGAAATCCTTTTTTCCTAAACCGTATCCATATACCAATGGAATGGGGGATTCCGGTACGATTAGATAACATTGTGCAGTGTTTATTTTAGATTCCTTAACTAGTAACTATGTATCGGGTCAGAGTAAATTTCATAGTTATTCCCAACCCAGCAAGATACATACGCGCATTATACCCAATAATACTATACGCAATGACGCGAGCGCTCGCGCACCTTATTCTGTTTGTTCAGCAGAATCGCACGTTCATTGCCAAGAGTCATCGTACGTCATTAACGCGAATTCCAAATATCTCTTTATCCTTGGTTAAAACTTTAATCGTAACTTCTTTTAGTATCTTAGAATTTCCGGTGTGAAGGAAGTACAGATTACGAAGTACGGCGGATGAGATACGCCCTACTCAACCATATTGTTAAGTTAACCATAGAGATAAAATCAGAAATACATGTCGACGATTTGGAAGTATTGAATTTTATTAATTTCGTGAATAAAATTTTTATAAAAATTCCATACTTAAACAATGCTCGTAAAATTATACGTCGATCGAAATGATATAAATTATGCTCGATCCGTAATAACGAACGTATTATATTATGGTCGTTGAATAACGTTCAGTAGGATTTTCCTAAATCATCTGTCTAGCTGGGCGTATCGAATAAATAGCACACTACAATGGCATCTCTTACTCGACTCTCTTGCTCATGTGTTTCGTTCGTGTGGTTTGTTAAGTGATGGCATGTCGGGGGTCGAACCTGTTCCGAATACCAGAGATAGTTACGTCCCGCGTCGACCGATGGCAGCTCCGTAGCACTTGAGAATTTACAACTAAAAAAACATAATGACGATTGTTTCAAGGCGCAAAACTATTTTTGAAACGTTCCCCGTTGAGAATTCATACTGTATACCATTGATTGTGTTAAGTATTTATATTTTTTTTATTTTACATGCGCAATCACTCTGAGTCATGTGTTCCATGCTATTCCTGTGTTTGCCTGCAACACCAAATAGGAGATAACTAACTATTCATCAGCGATAACCATAATGCAACGTCCCTGGAACATAAATCTAATCTATCGGATAGCCTTAACGAGAAAGAGAATTATGAGATTTCACGAACAGCTCTCTACATAATTTTCAAACTGTCACCTATCTTACTTACCGACTGCTGGTTAAACGCAGTGCAGTATGAATTTCAAATAGCATTCAACTGTTAAACTTGCGTAGCTTTTTCAAGGCTTATAACGTGCTCGATAGTTTCACTGTGACAAGCACGGATTATATGATTGCTCTGTCATACGGAAAGTATGTGGAATATGTCGGTTAGTTGTATAGTCTGAAGGAATTATTGTCGTCTTTTAGTGTCTGGTGGCTGACTATATCAATCGTTAAGTTTTATAACCAATCTTTTATTAGATTCCATTTATCTACCATACTGTCATGGTATATCCGTTCGCGCCATGAGAGTCACTTTGATTCACGATGCATTGTCATTTAAAGGTACTTTCGTTTGTTCACATTATTTCTAATCCCTCCCTGTATATACGCCCAACTTATACGTGACTTCTGTCCGCTGCCTTTAGAATATTTAACGAACTTCCTTATACTTCCTGTCTCTTCATACGTGAGCGGCAGATAGACTCGCTGCTGTAAACGAAACGGATGCAATGCAATCGAACGCTTGAATGACATTACAGTTTGGAAGTACATGATAATCGTGTTTTTTAAGAGAAAACTTCTTTTGACATTGATTTTCGCACTGTTACTATTGTACAAAATTTAGCAGAAAGGTTTTTCAAATTTTACACTAGTTTTAGAAAAAAGTGAAAGTGATTTTCGAATAGATTGCAAGTGGTCGCTTGCATAAATTTCTCAATATCTTCTTAGTAACGAAACAATTGTTTTCTACTTCCTAGTATGTATATACATTAGCATTGTTTGCTCATACTTCGCTGTTCTCAATGTTCAACGCTCTCATTTCGCTTTTGACATTGTGATCCTTTTCTTGGAGACTCTTTTCATATCAGAGGATAAGCTGACACTGTCCTGATCACTTGGTCAATTTAAACTGTAATTTGTATGTTGTTTATATGTAGCAACAATTGTAATAGCCCAAGTCTCCTATTGCCTCATGAATTCAAATTGCAAAATTTAGATTGTGCAACGTCAAGACAATGAAATAGGCAGAGGATTGGGGTGATTGCTTTTATTATTTTTTTTCTAATGATTTCCAAAAATTATATTACAATTGACAAATATCATCAACATCCGATAGTTTTTCGCGGTGACTATAAATTCTTATTTAAATCATTTTCAAGGGACGTTTAATCGGGGAACAGTCACTTTTACATCACGAGGAAAATGTACCAGGACGAAATGATTATTTGCACAGAAATTGAACTCGCTATGATTTCCTCAATTCTCAAGATCATTTTCTTCGGTTGATGCATTCACGGTATCCAATCGTTTGGGTCGTCATCGCAGCTCATTCGCCTCGGATAGGAATTTCTCAACGCCTTCACGGTACTCAGCATTTTATTCGAGATTCTCAGTACATATGGCAAGTAATATGACGTGGGTAATACATATGTAATTGCATCTGCTGATCCCACCTTTTAGTTCTCTTGGCTCTCTCCGCGATATCGGCCGTCTTCATCGTCGATTTGGTGAGAAGGTGAGAAGAGGTCCGTCCTCTCAGGATCAGAGGATGGATGGTGGGAGAGTTGGTATATACATATATATATATATATATATATATATATATAAGGTTATATAGCAGCATATATACTTGTTAGTATATGCGCGTGTCTACCTGAGTAGGCAGAGCCTGCAAGGTATAAGCACGTATAAAAGGGCCCCGATGGTGGGGCGCCGATGAGATGGTAGATGAATGAATGAACTTAAGACAGTCGTAAGCAGTCGTAAGAAAGCATTCACCAAACCACGACTCTTTTGAAAAATGCCTTCTTAACGATTTCGCGCGGTTTTATATTCTCTGGGACCTTTTATCCTTCTCTCTCGGCCACTCTCGCTACATCGGTTACATATAGGGGAGACGAAAAGGAGGAAGTGAGACAGAAGTGTGTATTTCTGCGGTGTGCCGTGATATAAGAGGAGACAAACTTATTTTGTGTCTAAGGCCCCTGGGGCATCCCCCCTCCCTCACTCTCACTGTTTCGCTGTTTCACAATACTCTCATCTGCCTGGTTTTACTCTTCGATAACGTCAACGGACGGAATGTGTATCGACAAGTGGCGTATCTTCTTCGTCAATTAACATGAGAGAATAGACTTAAACGGGATATCGTGGTTTGACGATATATCCGCACATATATATATAATTGTATACGATATGTGTATACACCGGATTTACCGGGAGTTTTGAGCACGAAGTTGTACCGGGAAATTTGCGGTTTGTTATCCGTTTCGTGGAAGCGTTGACTCTCGTTCAGTACGTGATTTCTGCTTAACGTATATTCGAGCCATGGAAGTTTCGTCTAGAAGAAGATGCCTTTGGCAACCGTGGCTCAGCTTTGACAATCTGCGCACGACCTGTAAGTCGAGAGGTACGTAAGAGCATTCGATTTACGTCGAATCAATGCTGTCTCTAGTCGCGTCGTTATTCTTGATCTTTATTTTATTCTTTTACATCTCTGGTTGTTATTGCTCTTTATGCTAATCGAGAGCTATCTTGGAGTCGAGGGGAGACCCGATTTCTGGCCATCGATATTGTTTGGTTACTGAGAATCTGGGTAAGCGTGCGGTTTCTGGAGATTAGGATTCATCATTGCTGTCTTATAGGGATGATCAGTTGGGAAGATGAGTGTTTCTTGATTTTCTTTGTTTTTTTTTATAATCTGATTTTTTTCTGTGGTGATTCAAGATTTGGTGAGAATGTTTATGATTCTTATCTATTTTTATCTATCAGTTTGCTTTCTGATGGAAATTGGAATGCTAATGATAGTTGGAGTATTTATCGTTTCGATTGAATGTCAAGGAAAAACAAACGTGAAATTTAGTTTGATTGGAGACGAATCATTTTGGGGCCAGTTACCCTGAAATTCTGAATGGTCTTATAGCAGTGGTAGTAAGTTAAAAAGTTAATTGAGAGCGGCAATGTATTTTCAATCCTTCTCCGGTCCATTCATCTTTCCAACTTCCCTCGTCTTGTTCTAAACCTGTTTGCCTCTTCTGACCATCCTCTCACGGCTATTAGGCACTTCCTGCCTTATCCTGGGAACTGGGAACCGAACTTGTTTCTACCCCACCCCGCCATTTAACAGGGTTGCTAGATCGAATTCCAATTTTAGAATTTGTTACAGAAATAGCCTTTACCTACGCGGACAGACTTTCCACCAATAGCCCTTCGGTATTGACAATTATTCCGTTAAGAGATTCCATCAGACATTACGTAATACTTGCTTAAATCTTTTGTAACTAGGCTGTCGTAAATTATTTTTTTTACGTAATTTTATATCCATCATTAATAGAAGATTCACGCAACTAGAAACCTCTTGTGTATGGTCACCAAGATCTTTAAATATTTATAATAACACTTTTGAACTTACGACTTGAATTTTCACACGCCTCAACATGCATATTATTGGTATCAGTTAGGCGTGGAAATGTTGCACCAAGATACGCCTACTTGATAAATCCGTGCCTAGCAATACGCCCCTGTGTCATCTTTTCGAAAAGTGATTGGAATAATGAAGATTTTCCAAAGTTGGCCTTTTTTATTGCAAGTAGCACTGCAAGGCTTAGGCCATTTAGTCCTAGAATAAATAAGTAATATTTTTAAAAAATTTCGACAAAGTACCAGAAGTGAATAATAAATACCTAATGGTTTCACAGAGGAGAGGCCAAAAGCGACGAGTCTACATCGAAAGCCAAGCAGTGCATGGCGTAAGGAGCGTAGGAGGGACCCGATTCAAAGTGAGGCCCTTGACATGTCTGCCGCCAGGGTACATCATCATAATAGGCCAAGTGTCATCGTACCGACTACACCTCAACCTGGTAAGAAAAGAAACATACTATATCATTACGTGTTATTCCTTGGTAGTTTTAGTCCTTGGAAGTCAAGGCAAAGCAACTGAAATAGCAATTTCAATGCTGGATTATGTGAAACAGGTACCACCATCGAGGATACAGCAGTTACGCCAACGGCAACAGCAACCGCATCAGCAGCAACAGCAGGTCAGAGAACTGGAATGAGGAGTACGGGCGTAGTCAGCGATCCAGCGATAGACGAGCACTTCAAACGGTCCTTAGGGCTTGCAGAATATGCTGCTGTCTTTAATGCATCGTCCTCTACTGACAAGGAAACTGGTCTTAGTGGTGAGTCCTTGACAAGTCTACTGGCTCTTGATTTTTTCACATGTTCCATCTCACGTTCACGTGAACTTCTTTTCTGTACATGTAAAGCAGTGTTTGACTGTGCCCCTCCGGTTTCGATAATGATGCAAATGTAAAGTGACAATATGGTAAGACTTAATTCATTCTCATTTTGGAAGCAGTCGATGACCACTTCGCTAAGGCCCTTGGGGAGACATGGACGAGACTGCAGGCAACCAACCGAACCAAGGATTCTACCTAACCCACGTGATTCGTCCTGCAACGTCGGTCCATAATCGATACTACTGCTACTATTACTATAACTAGTACTATCCTTCTTTATCATTATGATCGCTCGATCCGTTCAAAATTGTTTACGCCCTGGAATGTCTCTTAGGTTTTGAGTGAAACTGTTCCAGTACTCAGTAGATTAGGTAGTAATCGGTAAAAATTGTACTAAATGACTCTAGGGCAACTGTTGTCAGGTTTCATGCACGGTTTTCTCGTGCTTATTAGGATAATTGACACAATTGACAAAGTTCCATTCCCAATTCGATTTGTTTTTGGGCCAGGGCAATCCTTTATTCCAGTTCCGTGATCACCTGTTACAATCGAATTTTACGTAACCTTATGCCGTACAGTTATACGAGATGTTGGACATACATGTTATAGGTTATTAACATGCATTATACATATAGTTAAGACATGCGAACTGTTATCTCATCTGAATACTGCTGTAACGCGAAACGAGATATTTGCTCTTAACTGTTTCGGAGACACTAAAGGATTCACGGAACGGCGTTGGGAAACTTTGTATATCTTTGGATTTGCTTTGTGCAAGCTGCGAATTCTTTAATGGATTTGAAATTGTAAATAGGTACACTCCGCGACATGTACGCCATTCTTACAGTCATTGCCGTAGTCCAAGTCATGCGGAAGTAAGAAGTTATTTATTATTATATTACTATTACTCTCGCGTTACTGCGAGTATATAAATATATAAATAAATGAAATAAATATATATGAATATATATATATATAGTATATACAAATACAGGATGTTCATAATTGTATGCATCAGAACGTAGAGTTCCTTTTGAAAAACTGTAACAAGATTGTTCAGTGAACAGGTACTAATCGAATCTAAATGTAAAACTCGGTTTTCGAAGTTGTCCCGCTGTGTTGATTTGAAAAATTTATGCAATTTCATTAGCATGAGTTTTTAATGTGATACGTTTTGAAGTACTCGACACTTGGACTGATTTTATCATGGATTCATTTTTAAAGGTAAAGTATTGAGCTATGTGTAACAATATAAAAAGGTCCTATTTTAATTTTCAAAGGTCTGATATCTCTCTCTTGATTATATTAACTATAAATGTTGCACTAAAACAAACGAAGGAATCCTTTAGAGGGGTGTATAATTTTATACAATCTCACAATGAGTCCTAAAGAGAGAACATAAATGATACTCAAAAAGTCGGATGCAGAACTGGAGAGTAAGCTTCTGAAGAAGCGGCCCTATCTCCAGATGGCAGCACATGTGACTCACCGATGTGCCATGGTTAAATGGCATTAAGCATCAGTAGTCTCTTTTCGAAACTCAGTAGTTTTACAGAAAGAGTTTCCAGGAGTATAGAGTTTCAATATATTTTACTTTCCAATTGTCACGATGGGATACACGTTTGTTGTACCAAGATTGCTCGAAATACAAGGAGTATACTGTAGGTATGGTAGCTGTCATTACTGACAATTTTTCAATACAAATTTTAAAATGTAAATGATGTATAGTTTTTAGTAATAAATGTAAATTTTATATTACCCAGATGCAACACTGATTTTATATTTTCTTTACGCTTCGATTCTCTTATAGTGGGTGTCATTTTCTGAATCTTGTTATTTTTAATTCTATGCTTGATGAGAAAGAACATATAGCATTGACAGGACAAGCTGTATTTCAGAAGATCGTAGACTGATAAGAGGAGTAGTACTGATTTCAAATGGTGCTAGGACGTTTAACGTGAAGCCCAGCACACATAGAAGTCAGTACCTCTGCCATCTTGTGTACCCACATAAAATTTCGATCACTCAAAATGGCAACGAAATTTAAAAAATTTCTATTTACCTGTCACACTTCCAAGCATCGCTTAATTTAAGTTAACGAAATTCGGAATCTCACGTAATCTCAAATCTTCATTAGAATTATTTTTTGATTTGATCACTTCACAATAATGCCTTATGGATCATGCCATTAATATAATTAGGAATCTTTTGAAAGGCCAAACTGGTCCTGTTTATCAGAACGCACTCAACGAAAATTGCGATTCTTTCATAACAGCTGCTATTTATATTCGAAATTTAACGAGGGCTTCGGCTTCAATTTATAAACTGATCAACATCCACGATGCTCTTCTTTGAGAACACAAGCTCCACCTTTATACCGCACTACAAACCAGATGTATAAGTCCTCTCGAAATAAATCACAAGTACGAGGGCACTTTCTTACACTGCAGTTTTACGAACTTTGCAGTCGTAAGGTTAGATGCCAATCAAATGACTGATAAACTTGGCGGATTACATGCATACAAAATAGATCTAAAATACTTTGTATCCAGTACTTGAGAAATAAGCTTCAGTGCTTATTAAGCAATTTCATGTGACACAGGCAATTTACTTCACCAAGCCACATCAAACAACCAGGTATAAAAGTGTTCAAAAATTACATTGAAGTTCGTGGCTTTCGACTAAGTTAGATCAAAATAAAGTAGACAAGTGATCACAAATGCGTGGTACTTGTTCGAGTCTTTAATTGCAAAGGTGGTAAGAAGACTGTTAGTACGTTATGTAGGTGGGCCCAGATGAACAGACCAGACTGTCCCAGGAGCGCTCGGATGGCTTCCTATATGCAGGCAGCCTGTTCACTTGCCGTAAAGCAAAATGGTAACTTAATATTAGACTTGAATATAAGTACGGTAATCCCACACCAGAGTCCAAAGTAAGGCTACACCTACCCCGCCATCATACCCGCCCCCAATTCCCCTTCAAACGCCCTCAAGCGTAATAATGCACTGGATACTAGATCTCCTAGGTGCAAATTGCAACTACCTATCTTTAACCTTCTCTTGTTCTTGGTCCGTATCTTTTACTCGTTTTCCACCTGAAAAGAAGAGAACGGGAGACAAACGAAGTCAGATTCCGACGACCACGTTTAACAAGAGTAAACTAAAATAATATTCATCGCAGCCCTTCGCATGGCAAGTATCGTTGATATCGTTCAATCAATTAAAATAATACTAAGCTATGAAAATTTTGTAGGGCTTGGTGAAGTATTAGCGATATATTTACACTCTTGTAAAATACATTTATCATTATGATAATTTAATTTCTAAAGAGCCAAAAATCGGAGCGTTTCGGTCGCGTTTTAACTTCTAATCCCCGTAGAAACGCAACATTATATTATTTGTTTATTTTAAGTCTCAGGCGTATCCTGTTTCGGAACCAGAGCCAGCTGACCGCAGCTCGGCATCATTTTCTCGTTTTATTCTCTTGTGTTACACACTATGGCTATGTAAATGTAAATTTAAAAAATGCTATCCAACATAGCATAACTGTTAACATAACATAACAAGAAGCCTAATCACGTGACAGAGCGTCGCGACGCTTAGAAATGCCGCGTGTCGCTCAGCCTTGCATCGAAATCCCCAACCCTTTGACCACGCTTTGCTCCGTTGTATTTTGACGAACCTTCCTTTTCTTCCGACCCTTCTTTTCACTCCGTTTAACCTCCATTATATCAGTGAACACTTCACACACACGAATTTGAATCGAATAGCTTGGACGGGGAATAGTCACAATGGTTTTGCTTGAATATTTCGGGTTTTCATACAATCCCTCGGGCACCGGAAGTTTCCGCAGCGTCCCACGCGCATCACTCATCGAAATGATGCTTTCTCATCACCATCATGAAACACCGTGAAATACGATTGATTATCATAACCTAAATGTACTTTGTCGCGTATATAAAATATTACGTATCCTTTCGCGTATCCGTTAATACGCACTGGCTTTGAAGTTTCTATGAACGCTTCGAGGTTATATCCTCCACCGTTTTGCGCGTTACGACGTCGACCACTGATCGATATTTTACGTCAAATTATGTTTTTCGGCGTAGCATGCATTTCCTACTGTCGGTAGGTTATAAAGTTTCGTTCACCGTTATTAGCTGTACGATATCGCCGAATATATATTACATTAAATAAATGTAAAATAATCTTGGAATTACAAATCCAAGATAATTGATTATTCTCACCGCCACGTCGATTTCCATCGGTGTTTCGAGTAGATTACCAACTCGCGTATCTCTACACCAGCAAAAGATATCAGTGTATCTTCACTACGACGACTTATTCCTCATCTTCATCTTGTCGAAGAAGCCCGAAACGAAAAATTGGATAAATATACCAAAAGCATAGCTGCACGTAGGACACGCTTGATGTTCGAACGTTTGTTACGAAGGTAAGAAAATCAGTACACGATACGTTACGATTTGAATCCGATTTAATTGTGTTAATCGGTACGGTTTCAGCGATGGCAAATTAGTAATTGCCATAAGAGAATTGCGGTCAACATTTGTTTACGTTGCGGAGCGTGTTTACGGCGCAGTTTATAACTGTATGGGACTTGGGACACGACTGATCGAGTGACCGAGGGGGTAGCATTGTAGGAATACCCCTCCTGGTCTTGTATAGAATTACGTATATACTGGTATATAGTAGTTTCCTTTACGTAGTACGAAGCATGGAGCATAGCCCGATGGGGAAGTGGTGGGCCCCCCCATATCCTCCCCAGTCAGCCCCCTTGTAAAACCCCTCTAGTTCCCGTAACCCCTCGTCGCTCTCACGCGTGAATCATGCATATCGATTTTCTTTCGTTAACCCGCGCCGTTCGTTCGTTCCTGGGTTCCCCTTCTTTCAAAGAGCCCGGGGGCCGCCACGACCCCCTCGATGAAAACGCATACGCGTGGTAGCGCTGCCCAATTCTTTTTGCACAATAGCTCGGTCTTCCCTCTCCAACCCGGTAAATGTCCCCATCGTACGATGCAGCACCGATGGTGCTTATGGGGCCCTGTAACCCTGTACTCTATACCCCAGACGCTTTCCGGCCAACCCCGCTAATAAACTTCTTTTGTCTTTGCCACCCTCTGCACTTGGGGGACAGTAACTAAGTTTTACGGGCTAGACAGGAGCTTCTCAATTTTCTTACGATGGTAAACTTTTTTTTCTTTCTTTCATAGTCTTTTATTTATGGTTTTGCCTAGATTGATGTAATTGACATCTTTTTTAAATTCTAACGTCAGGTGACAGTACTTAACAGTTTTGCGAGTATTTTTAAACGTTTATTCAATGGATCGAATACGTAAGTGCAATAAATTATCTCCAGCTGGCTGATGCGTGTAGTTCGTTGATGCTTATGTGCTTCAAGGCAACGGGGCTTTGTGTGAAATTCTAGATAGACTTCGATTTGTTCTCGTTTCACTCGTGGATTTGGTCTATGGGGAGTTACGACTAGGGTGCACATAGGGTGAACCAAAAAAAAAGGTCTTTTGGGTAGTGGTAGGGCGATTCTGAGCAAGAGTCGTTTTGCATGGAGTCGTCTGGCTGTGAAAAAAGTGATAAAAAGAAAACGTTTGGCTTTGTAAAGACTGACTTTAATAGTTAAACGTAATAGCATCCGTGATTTAATACGATAGAAAGAATATTATATACAGACATACGACATCAATATACAATAATTATTAGTTTTTGTTTTATACACTAATATGTTTCAATGCTATTAACATATTTAAATAAGTAATTTTTCATTTATATTACCCTGATTATAACTATCATCAACGTTCTACATCGTTCTGTATAATAAATAAATAGACATTACTAATTTAATGGCACACGCGTTCCAGTGTGTCATTTGCTAAATGATTGCGTATAATAAATTATAATATCATTGTAGATTATGCTTTATAAAAGTTTGCAACGAAGAAATACCTTTATTCTGCAAACATAACGATTTAAGTGCAATGTCATCGTACGGAATATTGCATTTGGATTAATATATTAATATAGGGTATATGTGATTTCCTGTAAAAAATTCATTATCATAATTATCGACCTGGAACATCTTAAAATAAGAATGGAATGATAAGTTCTAGTATGGTATTCTATGAAGTAATCACAAGAAGTTCATTCATTATTATCTTACATAATACCGACATTGTTAGTAGCCCGACATGGGGCTTGGTTAGACGATTTAAGTTTTATTAATTACAGGATTTCTTATAGTTCACTTTTACGTTTGCACCTTTTTTGGCCACAAGTTCACTACTTTAGTTTGCATTGAATTTGTAAATTTGTTAATTCTGGAAAATTTAATATATTCGTACACATTGTTCCCTAACAATAACCCAGTATAATTATATATGGTTCTCCTTAATACAGAGAGTTCATAAAGCGCCATATCGTTATTCAAGTTAGTAAACATGACAAATAGAATTTTTAATTAAGATAAAACACAGATTGTTTTTCCAAATACTCTTTAGAGCCTAAATATATTTATTGATGGCATTACTTTCCATAAATTATCACGATCCATTTGATATTTAATTTGGAATCATTCTTACCAGTAGACTATTCGTTAGAGTATTAATAATGCCAAACATCGAAGGAAAATATTTAAAATTACTATGGCTCGTAGGACACTTTCTTAAAGTCATCTAAAGCCTCCCTCCTATTCTTTGTTTAGGATTCAGAGATTAGAAAGACATTTTTCAAAGGCTTCATAAAATGGCCCATGTAATCAGCTCCATCTTTCAGATTTGAAATATTAATTGATATTAGGTATATCATTTTTTTCTATAACTGCATTATTAAATGTTTTTTATAATAACTGATAATAATGAGACATCATGGTACTTCTTCATTCTCTAGAAATGTTTACTCATTTCTTTCATGATAAAAACATGAATCTACATCATTGTATTCAAGTATTAACTTGTATATCAGGATTTGGTCTTATTCTTATTTTTCACCCTAGGCGAAACAGAGTACAATTTTCTAATGATGGTTACTAAGTCGTTTTGGGGAAAAAGATTTTCTATTATTCCTTCTAAGAGTACGTATAACAGTCTTCTGTTTAGTACAGGTCGCTGGAAAAGTTCAAATACTCTTAAAAGTCCACGTCGAGTAGTTTCGCTACCTATGATATGCTTAAGTTCATCTGAAAGACAAGAAAGCAAAGCAACTTTAGCTGCCACTCGTGTTCTATTTTTTGTTTCTGAATCTCGAGGTGGTTTTGCGTCAGCCTTTACTCCATTTGGCCAAAAACTGTGCCTGAAAAATGAAAAGTATAATTAATATTTTTAAAATACTAGTTGGCAATTTTATAAATGATAGTTTACTTACTTGAATAGTCTCAAGTACGTTGCAACATTCTTTGGACTTGTTAACACGGAAACATATTCAACAATTCTTCTATTTACAATGTCACCAAACATTGTACGAATGATTTGCCTAAGGAGAGTCACGATTCTACGTCTTAACCATTGATTTCGAACTTTCAAATCGAAAACTTCATCCATTAAGAGTAGAATGATTCTCAGTGGAATATTGTCGTCGGTCTAAGGACAGTAGATATATAAATTTAATAACTTAATTTTTTAACACAACAATCTACACTGATGTATTATACTTCAAGTACCTCGGCATCAATGCTAGCTCCAACTTTCACACTTTCATAAAAAATAGTTGTCTTTTTTGGATTTCCAAAAAATTTACTTATGTTATCCATGACATCATCTACTGTATTTAGCATGTTATCTGGCATAGTCTTAACAGCTTGTGTCATTGTCTTCATCGATGTCTTTAGGGGATTTACTAAGGTATCAATCTGCAAATTATTAATTCAGAGTTGAATCCCTCGATCCCCTGTATGTTTTTAACCACAATGGCATAAAGCGCATGAGATGATCTTAATAATACATGTTCATATGCTTACCGTCCTAGCTATATGACCTCCTGTCACACCTTTATCATAATCTCCTTGTTCTAAAAATGCCAATAATAAGTTTTGTAAACCCATGTGACCGTCTACGATTGTTGGTTTTGTGAGTTGATGCAGCCATGCATTTAGCATGATCATCCTCCTTTCAAGGACGGCACGGTCCATATTGTGAAAAGCCTTCTTTGCCGGAAAGGCTATTTTTGCTAGATCGTAATATTTCTCCTTTATCTTTTGATGCAGGTCGTAGAAATCCGAGTACCTTCTGTAAATATGCCACTTCTCCTGGTAACCCGAGTCATAGTTCTTCGTGACGGCTACCGCGTAAATACCATAGGTCTTTCCTCTGTCGCTTACGATTCCTGTTTCAATTATTTCAGCTGTAATTTCAAACCGTCCTTGTTGTAATTTTTTAATAGCGGTTTGATCGCTCGTTGCGTCCTCAACTTTGACAAATCTTTCCGTGCTTGACTCGAGATAAAATGTTACATCCTTCCCTTCAATAAGCCTATCACCATCGGCATTCAATGAATTCTGTATTTTCCTAGTATCCTTTGAATTTGCTGGCACGTCGGAATCGATTACATCGTAAGTACCACCAGCATCCCTTTCAATCGTACTTGTTAAACTTGTCATCGAATGAGAATTTAATTTTAATTCTTCCTTTGGTACAAGTCTTTCGCCATCCTCCTTATGCGTCTCCGATAATTCCTCCAAAGTATCAAGTTCATTATTGATACTGGATACACTGATGCTATCCAATGATTTAGAGTCATCCTCAGATGCAGGATCTTTTAATAGATCTAATTCGGCTAGAAGCTTTACGTATGAAAAAGACCTCTTGAAAGCTGGTAAAAATCTGTCTTCATTCTGCAGTTTTTCATAGCAACAAGTTTGAAGTTCATCAAACCACGTTTCCTTTACTAATCCAGTTTTCATACGTGTCACTAAGTTCTTGACCAACGTGTCATCTAGTTGCAATCTGCAAGTAGCCTTGTCGCTCAAGTACTGTTGATAAATTTTCATTGCTGCCTCTTTTAGATTTTCTAAATCTGCATTTTTGTTTTTTATTGCGCCAATACTTGGCAAAATCTGTGGAGCACCTTGAAGCTTTTGTAATTCGATATCGGATATTTGTTGCTCAGCGGTCACTCTCCATCCATAAATATTTAAATAAAAGAAAAGATATGCTTCGGCATTGATACATGTCATATAGTCAATGAAATAACTCAATGCAATATTATTCTTCAATAGTTCGTCCAGAGGTAGATTCACTAATTTATGTCCAGGAACAAGTAATCTGTTCCAGTCTGGATGGCTACTAATTCCATCAGTTTCCGACTCCATACCTTCTTGCATTCCAATGATTCTAGTCTCCAAAATCTTCTTTACGTATAATAAACTGTTCAGTTGTTGTTTAACTATTAAATCGTCATCCCTTCCTGAATCTTTAGAGCGCAAATGTGCTATTTCTTTAGAAACAATATTTTTTGTTGCCATTAATTCCTCTAAGCTATCGGACATTCTAATAACTGTTAAGAATACATCACTTGGTAAACCGACTTCTTTAGTACACTGTAAAAGAATAAGTCACGTTATTTTTTATCATATACTGTAGAGACGATAAGTAAAACTTTTACATTATTTAACTTACCAGCCATATACATGCTTGATTAATATAATCAGGATCTGAGAACAAGTTTAACAACGGTCTCATTATAACATTGACCAACAATTCCCGTAAAATAAACCTTACAGTCAAACAATCAAAGTCCGCTTTCGGGAGTACTAGGTACAAAAGAATTTCCGATAATTCGCCCAAAAATGCCAGCTCTTGAGTTTCACTTGTACATACTAAATCTCTGCAGATCAAATTATTTTCCATTCGCAGTTCAAGGTCGAAGAATATCTTTTCCAGAGATTCATCCTCTTTCTCCTCATTGGATTCAATTGGTTCCGCTAAAGAGGATAAATTCGGAATGTAGAATTTAGACTGCGAGTACCAGGATATATCAGTCTCGCTTTTATTTCTTCGATGAGTTGGAGTTTTTTTTGGAGTGCTACCAGACGTGCTGGATCTGCTACCCCCTTTTTGAATTTTATTCGCTCTGATCTGTTTCATTTTCGCCCTGGCTTGACGATACAGTCTCATGTGCGAGGCTGCATCATCAACGAGTCTTGTTGTCAAATATGGAATCCAATCAACATCTTTCACTCTGTCGGATAAATATAATACAGTAAGATGAATATATAGAATTAGTAATATTAATATTATTTTTAAAGGAAAATTTACCTGTTTGCTATGTTGATGGCAATTTTTTGAGCAGTGTCCCTAACTGATTTTGTGAATTCTTCATCGTCTGTTAGGGAACCATACCAAGGTTCTATATAATCTCTTAGAACGAAATCTAATATTTCCTAAAATATTTATATGTTCAATAGCAAACAGTTGATAAACAGCACTAATATCAGTAATTAAAAAGTAATCATTTACTTGCAAGGACTCATCAATAATGTGACTACCAGTGACTCTTCTATCCGAAGTAAATGTCACCTTTTTTTTGAATGTCTCGTCTAATAACTAAAATTTTATAACACATTAATCTAATCCAAAGTGTGTTTATCCTTTTATAATTTAAAATTTCATATTTTACCTGTCGTAACTTTTCAGTCTTCTTATGTAAGTTTTCTTTTCCAGATTTGATTTCATTATCAAGATCTGGAGAATACTGTTTATATATACAAGTTAATATTCTGTAAAAAAAATAATTATATGTATATGACAGAAAACTTTCAAATACATAAATAAATATATCTGTCATATATGAAAACATATAATTACCCTAGACTTAATACAAGTAAACATGTGAGAATTTTCAAAATTGTCCCTAGGCCAAGGAATGCAGTAGATACAGTCACAACAGCTCCAACAACTCCATATAGCGGCACATTCATCTGTAACAATATAATGAAGTCAATCTCATGCCAATTGTATATACTGATAATCGATTGAAACAAATATTAAAGATATTGTTACCAACTATATCACTTATAACTGCTTTCTATTGAACTATTATTGAAATACAATTTTATTCTTTTACAACATAAAATTGATTACTACAATCTTGTACGTTGAAATTTCTTTTCACTTGTAATATTCTTACACATCTTCCAAACACAATGATATTCTATTGATATACATATTGTTTATGTTTAGAAAGATAGCAGTACTAAAGTATTCCATTAGTAAGCCACGAATAGCATCTTGAATACTTATTGTTAACAATATTCCAGTACAATCTTACATTTCTTCAAAGTGGACAAATTTTCTGTACACTGACAAATCAAATTTTATGCAGCTATTGCTTATTTATAATAGCAAACTACCTGATAATTGTTATGTAATTAATACTTGGCATTCTTGAATAAAAGTTCCGCGCATTGAATATGAGTTTATTGACAGTCTCCTGTCCTATACCATTATTTAAACGCATTGTTGATCCGGCTTTCGTCAAATGCACGTAACGATGCATATGTATACCATAAGTAAAAATATCACATTTCGAAAGCAAGAAAAGTTGTAGCATATAAGGCTTTGTTTCTACGCACAAAGCTACCAAAATGGGACACATTTATTTAAATGATCCACGGTGCATGCTCCGAATAAAATATGAGTAATAAATATCTTGACGTCAAATGAAGACGGGCATATGCTCCGAGCTACTAAAGACCTACATGACCTATTCTTGGGGAAAATAGCAGATACGCACCTTTGGGCTCTTGAATAACTAGTCACGCGTACAATAACACACATTTTGCAAAAATCGCTTGTGCAAAAACCATGGAAATTAGTCAGCTAACCAATAGTTTATTTACATCTTTACGCGAAATGATTAACCAACTAAACACAACCGAAGACATTTCTTCTGATTCTGCAGGCGTACACTAGGGGCTGTTTTAATGTATAACGGTGCTTACGTTGATTCCCAAGTATAATTCTGTACTACTCTTATCTGTTTATCTTAAAAACAACATTACTCTCCGTGTGCCACTCGACAATTAAACTGTCCATCCTTGGTTTTAATCACCTCCGTTTGCGCTCCAAAGTCTGACTTGATAATTAGCAGTGTTTGCAAACCTATACTGTTCCGCTACTGACGATTCCCTACTTGCCAACTTAGCTGGTGTAGTAAATCCTATACTATATGTACCCTCGGAGCTCACAAATATCACGCGCAGTATTATTGTATATACTCGAGCAATCTATAACGTAAAACTGGTTCAAACGCCTTCCGCTTAGATGGCGCGTCGACGCTGAAATAAAACTTGGAGAAATCTGTGGTTTGTCAATCAAAAAAATAATCTTATTTTTAAATATTTATCTTACAATTTTTTTCATTCGTCATTATAGATAACTTTATCGTTACATTTGTGAAATTTAACTAATATTATAACATATTTGGCATTGTAATAATGGGTCTTTTTATATCAATTACTTTTGAAAGAGAAGTATAGGTCGCATACGAGTAAGAATGCTCAAATTCGAATGCAACGAAAATTTGTAATTTTATCTTCGCTGTCGGCAATGGGAGATGCCGATAAAAAGAAGAATTCAAGATTCAAAAAACAGAAGATCAGAGTTATTAAAAGTGTTCTATCACTTTTGTATACAGAAAATTCAAAGCGAATAAGCGCTTAGGATTTTATGTATTGTAAAAGTGAAGGTTTCGGTGACAATTGATGTACAGATCAGTGCAGATGTGAAATTCAAAAGAGGTTCTTAGCACCATGGCTGAATTACTGTTAAATGATGTTTTATATTCAAAAATTACTCCAGAGGAAATTATACAGTGGTTGATAAATGACGATGTTGAGGTATATAATGCAAAGATATACATAATAGTAATATATTTCATCTACATAGTATATGATTTCAGTATATAATTGGAGGTTATGTTTAGTGTTGTATTATCAATGTTTATATGTTGCTTTATATTACTTTTTAGGATGAGAGACGGAATAATTTAAAAAATGCTGATTGTGCACGTGGTGAATTTATATCATATTTTCTCAATTTCATAAGAATCCAGTGTGCAAGGTAATCCCAGGGTATAAAAGACCTTTACGCCTTACATTTTTATTTTTCGTATGAATTTATGCTTCATTATTGAAGCTTTATATATTTCTATAATTATTTATTATCCCTCTTATGTTGATGTTAATTACGTTTTAAATGATTATTAGTTTTGATTACATTATTTATTATATTTTATTTTATGATCTTTATACCACAATTTTATTTGTTTTTATCATAGTGTGCCACAAGCATCCAACAATGCAAATCAGACATCAACTTCGAAGAATTTGTCAAAAATCAATGAGAGATACGTTATACCTGAAATAAGAGGCAGACGTGTACCACGTTCTATTGTTAAACACCAAACATTGGAATCTAAGATATTCCAAAATGATGTTAATACAATCAAACCACAGATACAAAAAGATATCTCCAAATCAAAACAAAATATTTTGCCCCATAAATCTTGTAGTGATGATACAGACAAAATTATTTCACAGAGTTTTGAAAATAGTCAATTAGAAACTGTAAGTTTGGGAGTCCATGATATTCCAATTTCAAATTATACCAACATACAAACAAGTTCTCCAATAATAAGGTGTTCATCACCTACCAGTGATACTTCTGTTATAAATCAATCAAAAGATCAGTTAAGTATCTGTAAAGTATCATTAACATCGGATAATTGTAGTACCAGCCAATTGAATGACTCTTTTTTCTTTAATACATCATTGAAATCCCAAAATTCCTCCAGAAATGAGTTATATTTATATAATACTTCAATGTTGCCTATCGAAATTCATCAAAGTCCTATCTCGCCAATATACAATAATCATATATCGCCAAAACCTCCAAAAAATGTTATGAAATCGCATAAAAAATATCCACCACAACAAGTAAATAATGAAACACCCCAACATAAAAAGAATGCTCCATCTCAGCAGAATAGTTCACAAAAGAATTCTAAAACAACTCCAAGGCATACTATTTGCTTGGGGGATTTCTTAGCAACAGAATCGAATAGTTCAAAGAAGGATAGCGTTAAAAAAAGTACCTCCAAAATGCAATTGTTAAGGCAAAGTAGAGATGAAAATGAATTGCCAAGTAGGCCAGCTGTAACGGACGAGTCTTTTCCGGAAGTGGGAGCAAGTTCTGTAAGAAAACAAAGACGAATCAAGCCGACGAGGCTAGACAAATCAGAAGACACCACAGGTACATTATTGACAATATGTTTTTGTATTTGTAATATGTTTCTATGATATAATCCCTTCCATTTCAGGAAACCAAACAAATTGGGTTTTCGGAGTAGTGAATCGACCCGTTAAAGTGAATCCGCAATTCATAGAAACTTTACCCACTGACAGTTCAGCAAATAAATCATCGTTCGATGTGGAAAGAGATTTATTGCGATTAGAAAGAAAAAGACAAACAAAAAGCTTATCTGCAATAGAGTCAAATGATTCTGTGATACAACAACCTCAACCCAAAATTCAAATGTCAACCAAAGCGAGTGTGAACACTGAATACATAATGCCAAAAATGGAATTGGTGGAATACATCGATGTGCTAAATATTTTAGCACAACTTTATTCTTCTCTTCTTGACTACAATTTAGTTGTCAATCCTATGAGTGAATTGTATTTCATAATTTCGCTGATTACCATGTCATGTTCAGTTGGAAATAATCAATTTTCTAATAGAATGACAGAAACAAATGTAGAACAAGACCGCAGCAACATAACTATTGATGATATTAACGAATCTATCGACGCAAATATGTTAACTAGTCGAGTTGAAAATGAGGACGATTCAGATGGAAATGAGAAAGTGAATTTTTCTTCTGTAATCGACGAATCCGAACAATTGAATGATTTAAATGATGAACTTGGTTGTGCCGTGTTAACACATGATATATCTCCTCAAACAGAACAAGACAATGTATTAAGTACCTGTAATGATGAAAAGTTAAAAGAAAGTAATGCCGTTGACGGAAGTGGTCTAGATTACGAATTGGAAAAAGAGATGGATAATAATGAACTGATAAAGTACCTTCAAACGAAACATAATCGTGTATATTTTTCGACAAGAGTTTTGAACAGTCAGAGAGTATTATTAAAAAACTTGGATAGAACTACTTTAAAGTTGCTTTCAGAAAATATCCGAATCGGCACCTTTCAGCCGGACTTGCAAGCATTTTTAAAAGAGTTTTATAATATAAAGTTTGCTGAAGCAAATAGGATCAAGCAAATGTTTAATTTTAGGTATGAAGTACAATCCATCATGCTAGGTGTTTTATACAAAAAGTTATTACTTAATAATGAAACATTTTTTTTCTGTTATAGCACGATGGAAACAAATGTTTGTTTTCAAATTGATACAGATAACCGAGACAATTTTCCTTCTATCTTAGCATTTCATTCCTTTAAGAAACAGCGTGATATGTTTTATGAAATATTAAGAAGTTGGGAAGAAAATCACTTAGTACCAGGTTGGACGCTTGCTTCAGCATTGGGTGGAAAAGTCAAAACGCTTTTAACTTTGCATAACGATGCTATAAATTATTCACATTTTGCCCGTTTATTCAAATCACAACTTTTAATTTCTTGCATTCGTAATGGACACCAGGTAGATTTGATGACACTGATCAGTTATTATTATTATTATTCTATTAAATTATTGTCATCAATTATAATTACTATCTTTATTCTAGGAAAAGCCGATTGATGAGGAGAGTTTAAGTGTTCTTAAATCCTTAAAACAATTAAATCCTGAAAAATTAACTCAACTCCAAGAAAGATTAGTTACACCAACATTCTCACAAGGACCAGTTCCATTGCCATCGTTCCCAGGAGTGCAAGAATTTTTTAAAGATTTTCTCTTACTGACATTCAATCCAATTTTTTATGTTCATCTGGAAAATTGTTTAGTACATGAAATTCTGGAACTTAACGACACGCAGTTCATTGGTAGTGATATCGAAGATACTGGTAATCTATTTTACTTTTTCGCTTTATAAATTTTCATTATTTACATATTTATATTCAGACTAATAACATTTCTTTAGAAACAATGGTCGATGAAGAGACAAAGCAGAATTTTATCACTTGCTTATCCAGTTTAAGATTACTCGCAAAAATATTAGGTTTTCTTTTATCACTCCCATATCGAACTGAGACCGTTACAACTGAAGGTATAATAGCATCTCAAATCGAGATACGAAGCCGAGTAAGTCAATAGCCACTGAATTTTTAATTAGAAGATACATTCCTCCAAATAGAATTTTATATGATGATTTATGATTTTAGGTTCAGCCATCATTAAATTTACAAGCTTGTATCATAAATGCAGTTGTTGAAGGAAAATTATCCTTAACGATACCATGGACAGTGAAATATTTAGCTATGTTGGAACCAATATCACTCCGTTTGCCTTACTATCAAGAAATTTTAGAATTGCTTTATTATATTTATCGTGGTTTTAATCCTGCCAACAATTTTCTATCTCGAAATTCAATTTCTCAGCAAACAGTAACCTTAGTTAAATTCGCAATTGGCTGGCTTTTTGAGTTACCTAATTTTCCCAAAGATTTGTACTGTCTTTGGCAGTCGAATCATAATAATCGAAGACTGAAAGTACTATGCCAAATTGGTAAACTAGATCAGCAAGATTCTAATGTGCTCTCAATGGATACGAAGAAGTCTGCCAGTCCTGTAAAGTCCAATTTGAATCTGGATGGCTTGGAAATAGTAGATGACAGGATACTGTATATATGTTGTCCATTCCTAATGGAATTGAAAATTCTTCTCACATCAGGAAATGCTAAGTTAACTAGTAATAATCCTATCAAGCATATTACTCCAGTTTCCAGTGAACTTGATAAGCCAATTGGTAGTATCAATAATACACAAAGTTTAGAGGTAACTCGTCTGCTGGAACGTCTGCATGAAATGTATTTTCAAAATGATCTTATCAGTTGAATTAAATTATTACTTTTAATTCTGTAATAGCTACAATTAGAGGAAGCCTTTTTTCATGGTCAACCTGCATCGATCCGAAAAACAGTGGATTTTGTTGCTGAAAGAGTTGCATCGAGTTGCGTGAAATATGTTTGTAACATTTTATTACCCCCAGCCCGAGAGAAAAATCTGAATGAATTTAAAAAAATCGTCGACGATGTACAATTACCGTGTGATCAATCAGTTAAACGCAAAATAGTACAAAATTCACAGGTTTGTTGTTTTCCAGTATCTTAAGATATTTACCAACGTATGTTACCGATTTTGTATTATAACAACGACATGATTTTTATTTAGATTGAGCTAACAGAAAGGATGAATTCGATAGCGGAAAATCTTTGTAAGGAATTACGAGATCAATGCG
This sequence comes from Trachelus troglodyta, assembly GCA_030142635.1. Classification (NCBI taxonomy): domain Eukaryota; kingdom Metazoa; phylum Arthropoda; class Insecta; order Hymenoptera; family Cephidae; genus Trachelus; species Trachelus troglodyta. The sequence goes on from JARQTJ010000283.1 coordinate 848,500, forward strand.
AAAAATCAGTTCCATCTATGATCGAATCGCGAAGTGTAGTATCCATCAATGCATTATTAGCCGAGGATGCTTTAGCTTCTGTAAAAGAAATGTGTGCTCAAATAACAGTCAGAATGGCTATGGAGCGAGTTAATCAATGGATACAGTCACATCTCGTGAATTCTTTATTTATTAAAGATATGGAGCCAGAACTTGGTAGATTTGCAAAAAGCGGTAGTGCTATCGAACCTTTTGAAAAGAGAAATCACAATCCAGCTGCTACCAGCCCGATCGATGTATTAGATGAAATCAGAGTGAGTACAATATTGTACGAAACTATACATTATATTCACGTCCTCATTAATTTTTGTAATTATTATTCTTACAGGATCTGATATGGGATTTAGTTGACAATGAAGGAGAGTCTTTGGAGTTAGAAATTGTATCTATTTCCTTGAATAGATTATACGAAAGTTTGACAGAAAGGGGTGATTTACTACCAGGACCTGAAAGAGTTATTTGTGCACTCAGTGTTGACTTTGCATTGTTTTTAAGTAATGATTTTATTATAAGTATTCTTTAATTACATCCCCTGTCTTTTCTCTACATAATATTTATATTTCAGTTGCATATAGAACGGATTTATGCGTGCCGAATATTTATGATATGTTTATTAAAGTATGGAAAATAGATTACGTACAGATTACAGATTCCAATCCATCGTTAAAACGATTGCTGAGTCCTAGGAATATATTGTTACTATCTCAGCCAAATAAGGAACATGTCTGGACTGCATTTGGACAGTTTCTTCGAAAATTGTTGAATGAAAATCTTTTAGATATTGACTGTTTGAGTGATCAAGCCGTTGCATTGTTCAGAGAAGTGTGGCCAGTAGTGAGTATACAATTATATTTGGTCACCTAAAATCGATGGAAGGGAATGTGACGTATTTTTATATCGTTTCTATTTCAGCCGATATTAAAGAATTTATCAAAGTGCTTATCAGAGAGCATAACCGATTACAAATCATTTGATGAACAAACAGAAAGAATTAAATGTCTTCTTGTTTGGGTAGCCGAAACGTGTCAAGATATGGAACTTCGTGATGAATGAACAAACTTTGGACGATACCTACGCGTTATAAGTTGAATAGAATTTTATACATGTTTTTAAATCTATGATTTGATTTCTTTGCGGTGATAATTTTGACTCAATATTGTACAACTATTAATAGCACTTAAAATTTATCTTGATTGTCATCTTCAGTGTGTTGTAAATGTAATTTTGGACTGGCATAAGGTATATTTAATTAGATTATACTTAATTACTGTAAAAGTCATAGGTATAATTAATGCTATATGTAAATTTAATTTGTTCTCTTCCTTTTAATAAAAAAAAACATGCAACGAAACTTACTGTTGTTTGAATAATTGCATATATTGTTGTTCCTTTATCGCAGTGCTAATTACACTCAGCTAACGACTAGCTGGTGGAAATTTCGTGGGGCTTTGAAATGACGTGAAACTCGTTTCCAGGCATAATCTATGGGGTTGGCGTCTCGACGCTGGTCGGACATTTCCTGGGGCTCGAGGGCGACAGCAACGCTCGCAATTCTTGTTCAATTTCATATTGTTTCATATTGTTGTCCCATAATCGCAGTGCTGATTACTTTGAGCAATTGGCTGGTATCGACGATGAATGGTGATAGTTTCCATTTGGTATCGGCCTTGAAGTAATCGGACAATCAGGATAAAATAAGACGAGGAATAACGAAAGAAGAAAATCTTTCTTACATTTGTATTTCTTATAAATTATTTTTTTTCGCTTAACTTTTAACATTAACATAATACACTGTCTCGTTTCTTCTATAAGTATAATATAATTATTCATCGCAGCGCATTCTGGAAAAAATGCAACAGTTTAAATTTTGAAAGTAATTAATAAATGTACAATAATTAAATTGGTGAATCATTTACTGAACACCCTATACACTAGATTCATCATCACTTCATTCATTTCCCCTGATCGTATAAAGTATACTGACTAGAACTTTACTTTGTGTTTAGTTTACTTCTATTTTTTACATAAGTACAGTGACTTTTTAATTTTCAATTTGTTAAAACACTATAATTAATTAAGTACATTTGTCATCTATGTTTAATTGTAATTTCTAACAGTTCGCCCGCATTGATTCATGATCGTCATACGAAATGAGAACAATGCCTTATAATTTTGTACAAACAAGCCAGGACCTTCGAATCCTTCAGTAAAATTTCATAAACTGCACTATTGCAAAGGTTAATACTTTACCAGAGAATCGATAGAAAACCTGCATAAAATTTCCTGTTAAAGCAGCATCGCGCAGCGAGATTTTAGACGATTAGGTATTTCATTGATAAGTATAATTACTTATCCGTAAGTCAAAATGTATAATTCGTTTAAATTGCTCATTTAGCTTATGGTTAATTATGATTAATGGTAAATTACGTGTTCAATTTTCAACACAACTAATTGCACCTAATCGAAAAATGAACTGTGATTTTTTATGACACCGTGTATTTTTTTGATGAATTTACTTCAGACTATTATTAGCAATATACCATCTAATTCTGAATGCTAAAATTGAAATCTACTCAATGCAGACTCTATGCAACAATTTCAGTGATGAAAAGTATGATTTAGTTTTCTCCACAGTAAATATTCTTTCAAATGAGAATTTGGATTACTTCCAATCTTGAAATTAGTACAGGTCTAGGTTAATGTCCTGACTATTTTCATGGTCCCAATAGCGACTAGACTTTTGTTAAACACTGCTTTCTCCTCGGCCCACTAATGTTATAGGATAAACGTATTTTTTTCGCTTGGCATTGAAGAATGGAGAGTTGTGTTGAACCTGCATGGGTGTTGGCGAGAGCCCACGCAAAAGAGGTAAAGAAGCATCGCCACTTAAACCTGGCGAGTCAAATCTTCGTTTCCATTCAGCTCCTAAATCCATAGCCGGAGCCATAAGTCCTTTGCATTCTGGAGAACTTCTTACGCTCAGAAACACATCATTACTGCTATCCCTCTGGCCGGAGGAACCCTATTATAAAAGAGATACATCTTGAATATCATATTTGATTATGTACAAGGATCTCCTCTTTTCTCTTATAAAAACGATATTCAAATTAAGTGATATTAATATCAATAATATCATACTTTGGCTTCATAGAAATCAAGGCTGGATCCATTAGTATCATTTTCTTCTTCAGGAAAATCAATTTGGACCTGATGCGACGTATGAGAAACCCTAGAGGAATGTGAAGAGGTGTGAGTGGAGGAATTCTCAGAGAGATCATCCCTGCAACAGGCAGCAGTGCAGACTCTATGCTCTCTGAAAGAGAATCGTAATACAAATAAATTCTCTATCAAGCGCAAATCCAGTTGAAGGCTTATAAAAATGAGTAATTAAGTTACCTTCTAAGAGTAACGGAATCTCGTCTTCTCGGTACAGGCGGCGGAAGACCAGCGCCTAAACTTTTGGCGCTTTCATAACTAGCTTCGCTATTACCACTACTGTTACTCCCATTGACTTCTTCGCGTAGAAAGTAATTCTTCGCCGAGAGCATTGCAAAGTGAAGATTGTTTTTCAGGTCATCCGCCGCCGTCGACAAGTTTCCCGGAATCTTCGGTGTACGTCTCATAGGTCGTGGCGGAGGAATAGGTGAAGGTGGATTACTTGAGGTTTCCGAAAGGGTTTCCGGTGTGGCGAGTGGTGCCATTCTCGTTAAATGATCCCAATCATCAGGGTGGCTTGATCTGAAGTATAGAAACGAATAACCTTGTAAAGTAACAATGATGAATCCTTGTCTATCCTAATTGTGAGAATGATTAGATTTCTTGTGATGCAAAAAGATGCAGTGACACTCGTTTAACAGATCGAGCTGCGTGTATGAGATAAAGCAAGAATCTAATGACAGTGCGTAAATATAGATCGAAGCAAAATCGTGAAGATGTTATACAAATTGAGAGTACGTTTGATGAAATCGAAAGTAAGGTTATAAGACGTAGATGTCTCACTTAAAACATGCCATTCACAATTTGCACCCGCGTTCGCCTTGACATCGTTTATTGAAAATATTTTTAAATTTTGTTTCTCTAGTGTCCGTAATCCGCGGATAAATGGTTTCTTACAATTTGCTTCCGTTTGGTCTGGGAGTGTTTAGCAACTCGCTAGCCAGGCTGACATATTCCCATGGAAGACCTCTCGAGTCTACACTCAGCTCACGACCGGCCTGTGGAAATTCCGTGGGGCTTTGAAGTGACGTGAAACTCGTTTCCAGGCACAATCTGTGGGGTGGCGTCTCGACGCTGGTCGGACATTTCCTGGGGCTCGAGGGCGAGAGCAACGCTCGCAATTCTTGTTCAATTTCAACTTCCTGGACCTCGACGACCTCCCGGGACTCCGACGCCTCCGCGGAAGATGTGTGACCGGATGCGACGCGTTGTGGCTTCGCTGGGCCCAACGTCGTTATAACCTGATCCACGTGGGTTAATGATACTTTTCCGATTCCGATAACGACGCTACCGATTACTAACGATAAACGGTGGTACCGATAACTCCGGGAATAGTGACGATGGTGGGACACTTTTAAGTTAACCTAATCCCAGACTCGCTGAACATTATTTTGACAATGGTTTTGCAGTTTTTTGTTAGTTTTTCAACATTTTGCGGTTTTGGTACCGCAATTTATCGTAATAAATACGGTAGTGTTCACGATTAGATAAGCATGTTTAATTCAACGGATCGATGAGCAACGAAAACTGTGTTCTTAGATCACAGCTTCACTGGATAATGTTTATCCAATGGGTGGATATCTTATTTGATGAATCGGTTTAAGCATTTTTTTCTGAGGAAATAATCAGTGAGCACTTTGCATTTAAGGATTATAGCAAAGGAGGATTCGTTTAATGATTGAATTTTATGTAGCATACACGGGGCCCTGAAGGTACAAATACTTACCTATATAAAATAATGTAGGGAATCAAACATCAATAACACTCATAGGGAATTAATGCGTGGCAACTCTTTGTCTATTGAGAAGGGTCTGATTTAAATTTAGTGTATGACAATGATGGCGATGATGATTAAGATGAAAGTAATGCTATTGTTGTTCAATTGATATGCGATGTATAAGTAATGATGTGTGTCATTTAATATTAAGTAAAATTTTTGAATATGCAATAAAAATATACGAAAGCAAGTTATAGAAAAAAATCAATAAGCCGTTCCAGTGAAAACTAGTTACACGAAAATAATAACTGTTTCTGCAGCCTTCAAATGTGAATGCGTACGTCCATGCGATGCATAGACATATACCGGGTGACCCGTTTAAAATTATATGGATCCGTCAAATCTATTACCTATAATGGTGATTTTCAGATGGGTCACCTGATATATTCAATTATCAATAACAACAGCAATGACATAAAAATAAGACTATCCAGCATAGTCCCGTCAATCGCTAAAAAATAACTAAAATCTCTACTTTCTATAAAATCATAACACCAATTCACATACATAAACTTTTCTAAATAATGTACAATGGCGTCACGATGTCTGCGACATATGTATGGCACGAGTAATTTAATTACTTTGATCATTAACGGAAATGCTAAGAAACTCTCAAGATTAACACGTTCCGTGCCGCGTCGGGCATATACACCCCACGCTAGCTGATCGACAAGTAACAAAAAAAAGTCCGGCACGGAACGTGTTAATGATTGTTAATATAGCAAAAAAGCGCCGTACTCTTCACCAATAAACCTTTATCCCAATGCAAGAATGAAGTAGAAAAATAAAAATACGACAAGAACCGTGATTGAAGTATACAAGTTGTATGAATAATTGATAAATTGTGCGTACACAACGGTGCAACGATTATAGCAAAATATGTAATTCACAAAGAGATTTAAGGCCATTACAGACAAGGCTGTCTTATCGACACGAAAATTAATTCGTCAGATCAGCAATTAAGAATTTTTCCCAACTCTCAAGAATCCAAAAGTCCTTCCGATGGTAACTGGAATTGTTTGATAATCAAAATCTCCTGTTCAGACTTATCAACGTCCATCCGTCAGTTACGCAATGGTTAGTACCAATCTTTCACACCATTTACCTGCGGTGGGTCAAACAGCTGAAAATTTGCAGGCAGCTTTGTCCACATTGACCTTATTCATGGGGGATAGCATGCCTAATGAAGTACCTTGTGTCGTGGCAAGGCGAGGGTGTGGTGGCATAGGCGTCGGCGTCGCGGGGTCGCGGTGATGAACATTGAAGTTGTAGCATGATGTGTTGATCGGGTCTCCCATGCGTCGCGATGTCAATGGCCGACGCTCTCGCTGCTGCAATCTCAGCACTTCGATCTCTGCACGCTGACACCTAATCCACACCGCACACCCTCAGCCACCATATAGTGCTTAAACGCACCCTTCTTGTTATTTCTCAAGATAATCAAAGTATACACGGTGGGCGCTGGGTCAAGGAGTCTTTTTTTTAGAACGTTAAAGGCTGGTTAAAGAATAAAAGATATACATAGCTACTGAAACTGATAAACCTTCTCTATGATCTTTTGACATTGCACCTTTACTTACTCCGTGCGATACGGTCGACTGGTTACACTTCTCGCCTAAAAGGCTGAATGCTTGATAAAAGCCATAGATTTTTCAGCCATTTGCATTTGGGTTGCTTGTAATTTTTTTTTTCATTTCGGAGCTATTTGTGTTTCAAGCTGGGATTATCTCCGTGCGATACTAATGTGGCGATTTGTTAAGGGATGCACTAATTGGAAGCAATGGGGTTGCAGTATAAGCTGTAAAGTGCAGGATGCGTTTTTGCAGTTTGCGAGCAATGTCGTTCATTGACAATTTAATAGCATCTGAGTGCGGGAGAGTGTTTGTTTTGGATTGTACGTGTAATTTTTCTTTTGTGTATTTCTTTTATTTTGACGTGTTATTATTGTTTGTTTGCTTGGTTGCTTTTGTTTAGGTTAATGTGTTGTTGCTTCTCGTTATGCTATACATACTACCACAGCCTACTCCATGTTGCTGGAGTTAAAAAAAAATAAATTAAAATGAACGTACGACTTATTTTCTAGAAAAATGAACGTATATTCACTAAAACAGAATACAGTACAAATAGGCTAACTGAAATAATTAAATAATTGCAATTGAACATAACGGGATGATTTATAGTTTTATGCACTACGTATTAAGAAATCTATAGTATTTTACTGTACAATAATCATTAAATGAATAACAAATGATAGACAAAATAGGCGCAAACGTTTTTAGTCCTACTTTCTAGGCTACGCGTCATGCAGTGCCTGCATTGTTAAAAAAAATAACGTGCATATCAGTTACTCCGTCTACCTTGCTAATAAAATAGTCAAATTCACAGTAACATAAAATTATTTTCCAAACTTCAACTTCAAACTCGATTTGTATAATACGAGGTAGTTATATGGCAAGTTTTCAAGAAATTATTTTCAATAGAGTTCATCGCATAAGCAAAAAGATAACCATATTCTTATTATGTCAAAAAGTTTAAAGAGCATCCTTTGCTTCGAAAAATAACGTCTATACCTTGACCGTTTTCGTCGAAAGAAAAACTCAAATAACTTAACCCTCTATGGGCCCGTGTAACTTTCAGGTCACATTTTAATTTATCGATAATTTACCAAATAATTATAGCTTAAAAAAACATAACAAAAATTCAGTCCACAGAGAGTTGAGTTAAAATATGCCTAACTCTCCTTTATGTATATTAAATCATCAATACTATATTGAATTGGTACTGTAGTGTGTAAGAAGTAGAACTTTAAAAAAAGAAAAACTAATCTGTTTGGAAGTAGATCTATCTATAAAATATTATAAATGATTAGATTCGATATATCGGTTCAGTCCTATACTCGAGGTTCTATACAGATTCCTCTTTTGATTTATTCTATGGCCTCTTCTAGCTCCTTAAAAGTTCAAGTTTGTGAATGACGCTCCAGTGCCCACAAATGTTTTGTATAATCGAAGCCTAATTCGTGTCTTTCAGTTTATCGATCTATTTGATGAAGATTGCGTATCTTTATCATCGTGCATCTCTATATCGACGACAACCGATATGGTATTGATCTCAAAATTCGGTTCCCCAGTAAGCCCATCATTCCTAGTTAGATTATCGCGAGCGTCGCCGTGCTTCCCGTTACTCGTTACTAACTTAACGTGACGTTTCTCCTCGATTTCTTCCCTCAGGATTTCCGGCCCGTCTATAGCTTCCTCCAAGGGTTCATAGAGTCCTGGTTTAACCGAGGGACTTCGGCTAACCGGGGTATGAAGTTTTCTCGGTTGTCTGGTGGCTGTCGCAGCTAAGCTTACCTTGTTAAGTGCGTTAAGCATGGTATCAGGCATGTGATCCTGGATCATCACTGGACTGATAAGGACTTCATCGAAGTCGCAAGGACCAGCCCAGAGCGCCTGGTATACTGGTTCTCGTTTTCGCAAAATTTGCCTGAAATTTTCAAATAAAAGCCATCGTGAAGCAACAGATTTTATTTGCGTTAACGGGTGTATCACTTATTTAATAAATATTTGCGATAAGTTTAGCACAAATCTACAGCTTATCGCACGTTATAAATAATTCTTGAGAAAATATTGTTTAGTGTGATGTCTTTTCATATTCCACCATGCACCCCCACCACATATATTCTACATGGTACTATAGATGTATGTATACGTCTGTATATTGTAGCAACAGAGAAGTCGGAAGTAAACGTACAGTCAGAGGAAGGATAACGTGTACATCAGTAAGAATATTCTAGACCCAATATACATGCGCCTACACCCCCAAGACACAATATTCCCCAGGCGTATCCCTGAAAGTGTCAGCATTCCGACAAAAAAAAACACATACCTCCAACGGGATTCATATTTTTGCCTATAAAATGAAAACATATTGTATTAATTGATTCTCCTCGTAGACGGCGTCAATTAAATAAAAATTCGAAGATATTCCGAGATATCCTGGAGCCCAGTCAGATCCTTCTTATATGAATTTAATGATATAATATTATGCGAATTGCAAATATACTGACTCGCCCTTGTTGGGATGATGTCGAACAACATGGATGATTCGACCAGGCGGATAGAGTGGTCTATGAAGAGTCAGTGCTATACTCGAGTCACTAGGTAAAACACCTTGTGATCTAGCCAGATCCTTATCCCGCTGATATTCACTGATGCATCCTCCAGCTTCAAGATTAGCCGCTGAAGTAGGCGTTGATCCACATCCACAGCACATCACGGAGCACGCTATAGTCTTCCACTGGAGAAAAGTGTTCTTATCAATCATAACGATCTCAGATATACAGGGTTTTGCCTATACTATCGCTTTGATATTAGTTACCTTTGGATCCACGCTTCTTTTGATAGCATTGATGAGATCAGCTCTGAGACTCTCCATTTGTCTGAGCCCTATCCTGGGAACGACGTCCTTCCCAACCACTACAGAGGTTATGAACTCCTGACTGTACTGTTGCGCAGGCATACTCAAGAGCCCTCCAGGAGGTGCATAGGAGAAGCACATCAGATCAGGATACTCCTGTTTCAGGAGTAATGCTAGAATTGCAGCTGTGCCTGCACCAAGAGAATGACCAACTAGGATCAATCCAAATTGGTCAGTGCCCCTCGCGGGATCCTGAGAAAAGTCATTGCAATAACACTCAAGAGTGAACTTCTAGTTCATGCAAGCTTTCATTTACCTACCTTTGCCAGAGCTCTTGTGATGATACCTTCCTCGCATAATTTTCTACGGATATATTCGGCCGCTTGCACCATCCCTTTGTGTCCAAGCCAATCGTCTCTTGGAGGTGACAGTGGCAATACTTCGCCCTCAGCATTCAAATCGGTCAATACGTCTTTCATACTCAAAGTACCACGTATGCTGACTACCACCTAAGAAAATGGAGCGAGCATAGAAACGGATGACATCAAATGGAAGCAAGTGCATCCATAAAAAGAATTACCTTCTTCTTGGAATAATCGAGGGCGACAAAGAATGGCGTTTCACCGACGTCTACATGAAAGGTGGCATAAACAACGTCGACCTCGCCAACTTGAACAATCTTCCTAAGAGCAGCATAATTGCATTGACAGCAATTGTCATCGACGACAGTGGCATCGTCATCGTGATTCCGACATGAGAGGCAGCTAAATCGTAATCTAGAAAAAATAAATGATGATCATGATTAATCCATACCTGTCGACGGAGGTCAGTACAGACTTCTCGTTTAAGAGGATGTCGAAGAATGATCACCTGGTGCACAACTGACAGAGACCAGTAGAATGATTGAGTAGGAACAACGGCCAGCCGTAGGCAGCAAGAGCGAAGTGCATATAATGAATGGTCAACTGGAAGTGATCCAAATCGCCATCCTCAGTCAAGGACAAGAACTTGGTACGAGGTGTAACTGGCACACCAGAGAGGAACTCGTAAGTATCATTTTTACGTTGTTTCACTATGAGCTCTCTTTCGATCTTCTGGAATTTACGTAGTAAAACCAGACCGGCAACGACGTCCGAGGGGACAACATCGAGATCCCTGAAGAAGTCACTGAGAAGCCGTGCGATATCCGAAAAAGAATTCTAAACGGGAAACAGAAAATCGAAATTTAAAGTAAAACTGTTATTATTGTTACCGTACACGGAATTACTCTTGATCTATGGACTTGTATCACACAAATTCTGTACCGTGTGAACGATACAGTTCTTTCCGGTCTGCAAAGCAGTAAAGTTGCGGCGCAACTTCCTGCAGTTAGAACGTAATACTCGTGGGCAACTGCACTTACTCTATTTCGATCGGAATTGCCCATGCAGCAGAACAAGAGACGACACCTGTTATCCCAGCTGTCCTGGTAGGCACGTATAACTTTTCTGAAAACATTAATTTTTCATTAACCAAGTCTATTTTAAGAAATCCCAAAGAACGATCAGACAAGAGATAAGATTCCATTAGAGTAAGGAGAATATCGTGAGTATGGCGCAACGGGTATCTCTTGAATGATATAAAATCTCAATCAAGATCTCATGGCTGTCAGTCGATCTGGGATTTACGATTTGGATGAACGTCAGGATACCGTTGTCGCCAATTTCTATTCCTGCTGCCGCTGCGTTTATAGTGTAATCTAGCCCCACGAGACTCGGCTTCCCGCATGCTGCGCTGATATTTCTTCATCTTGACCCAGGAACGTCCCGCGGCGTCGTACGTGCACCAGACAGTCACCATAACGGACGCCAGGACGCACCAGTTCGATATGACGAGACCTGCGTAGTCAAAATATTTTAACGATTTCTCGACACCCCATCAGTATTCACATACCAAGCCAAACTATTTTCCAACTCGACAAGTATGATAACATCCGGAAGCTGAGAAGACTCACCCAGGATGAAATCCTTGACCTGATCCACAGGACAGGTTTGATAGAAAAAAGTAAGCCAAGTGACACCAGCGCACAGCCATCCTGCCTCCACCAGTAATAAAACTGTGAACAAGCAAACATGAAAGTAGTGAACTCTTGAAAAAAAATTAGGATCACAAGTCATTCGAACCAGATTGGCTTTAAAAAGGAACACCAATCTGTATTCCGTGTGGCAAACGTTGAGTAAGCTTTTACGGGAAATGCAAGTGCTTTCGCAAGCTTCCCTATCATAGTATCTATAGTACCGTGCGAAACGAGGATAATATACAATGCTCTTATTCCTTAAACTTTCTTACTGTTTGTACTTTTTTCTCCCTCACTTGCAGGGTAATCTTAAAGTTTGGAAATCAAGCAAGAAGCACAGTATATGCTTCCAGTAGAGCCGAAGTATAGAGATGTGGCGGTTAAAGCAGTGCAACTTTTCTGAAAGCCAAGAAGAAAGAGCTCGAGGGTCGAACGGTAGAACAACAGGGGGCTGTTACCCCCAGCAATGACCAATCAACGTTACGTGATCGGAAAGACAATTGGCTCCCTGGTGCTACAGACATTCCCTGTAGTCTCTGCCTTTATGTACAACCTGGACTCGATTCAGACGTATTACTGTGCACGAAATTCTAGATTCTTTTGTCTATTGCCCACGAAGGTTTATAGTTGATGTGAGGTAATAATCATATCGAACTTGAGATTTGGACATAAATCAAAAATATTATAAACCATATAATTGATAACTATTATCGACACTATTTGTATTATTTTTAGTATATTAGGTATTCGATCTAGGTATATATATACATATAACCAATACGAGTGGTCAGGAATTTGGCAAATTTCCCTAAAGTAATGATGAGTCTGTTAAGGTTGAAAAGAAGGTAAAAAGAGATGGGGAAGTAAGCGGAATATTTTAGTACATGATTGTAGGTACTGGAGATCGATTATTCCTATGCGATATACATACATAACTACCGTCTGGAACGTGATCGGAAAAATGATTGCACATGACGACTGTTCTGGGTTGGTCATTGCACAAATCGTAAAATAGTGTAAAATCTTGAAACCAGAAAGCGGCGGTACTTGGCGCCAGTCGAATAAATCCTATGGGAATGCTGGTTGGAAAACTAGCGTCTAGGTGATCATGAAAATAAACGGTAAGAGAGTTAATCTTTTGCACTTTTTGAAAATCTTTTTGAAATATTTGCGTTTATATCCACTGTATTGTATTATTACTTCAATGGAAATATGTTTGTCTGATGATAAAACAAGCTTTTCAAGAATTTTGTTGGACAGCGTTTCAAGATCAAATCAATTCTCAGTAACCTTGATAACGATAATTATATAAATTAAGAGGATTGCATAAATTTTGTTTTCACTGAACTGAAAAAAGTACTTACAATTTCAATTTAAGGAATTGCGTGATATTTTTACGTCATTTGTCTGACACAAAATTGATTCTCAAGTGACAATTCACCCCACCTTAGTTTCCATCGGACTGATCAATAAACCCATTAAAATTAGTATAGGGGAGAAATTCTATTGAAATTTTCAGCAAAATAATCACTATCACGACCTAGTGGGCTAAGTTTTATGGAATAAATCGTTTGCAAACTAGAATTGCTCGCTTGGGCAATACTTGGGTACGAAGCGTTGGTGAGCCCTCAGTCGTGCCATCTCTACGAGTGGTCGTTTATTAGGGCAAGAACTTAAGGGTGCGCTGGGGCTCTTATTAATATTCGTCCCTCGCTTGAAGAAAATCGGAAAAGCTCCACAGGGAAAAGTTACGTCACTGACTAAGCCTCCGGTTGAACCTTCTGAACCGGTACAGAATTTTCATTAAAGCATCCGCACAAGGAGATCATAGTAAAAATTCATAGATTAACATTAGTATTATCACAAAGGAAATTTTCACGTGATATTAAGATTAAATGATAAGAAAAAAAGAAGAAGAAATTCCGCGATTAAATAAACGAAATACATAATAATCATCAATATCTCATATGATTTGGTACATTCATAATGACCCAGTCATTTCCTAAAGATAAACGATGATAAAAGATACTTTCACTAAATAACCTTCCTTTCGGATGACGATGATATCTCGTAAAATAGAGCGTCGACCTTAAATAAAATGTGAGGTAGGTCAAGAAAAGTAAATGTCAAGAAATGTCGAGACGTTACACTGGTACTTTATGGAATAGATTAGTAATGCGTGTATTGCCTTATCTAAAATAGAAATGAGAGAGGTTGACCTCTTACGTAAAATTTGTCCTACGCTGTCTTGTCATATCTTATCAGTCGTAGGAGTACGAGCAAGCGTGTACGATTTAAAAAACCATGAGCATAGTGCTTATAAGTATTTTTTGCGCGATATTTTTTTTAATATAATTATGATTCGCACCGAAATGATCATATGCATAATTATTGTTTTTTCGATGGTTTAGGGAAACGTGAAACGAGTGTATATTTATAGACAAATAAAATAAATGACGTACGCAATCGAAGATAGAGTAGATACTGCATTGGCGCTCTTGGCGCAGTATCCAGGATACTTCCTCTTGTCGCCAGGACACACATGGAAAACTCGACGGTCATAGATGCTAGGAAAATGGCCAGGTATCCCAAGACGTATTCCCACAGGAGAAAGACGCAATTTACGTTGCGATCCCATTCTAGGATACCCAGTAGGACACTCAGTACGATAACCCTGAAAGAAACGAAAAAAGTGAGTGATGAATTACACTTTGAAAAAAACATATGAAATTAAGTTAGAAAAACGTGTTTCACAAGTTACCATGAAAAATTTTTTTACGACTATTATAAGCGTCTTAGCATAAAGCCGGTCTAACGACGCAAGCTTGAAATCCCAATTACAACTCGCATTAATTAAACTGATAATCCCATTGAGCAGTCTGTATCCAATCTCGTTAAAATCCACGTATCATTAGCAACGAGATGATAAATATGATAAAGATATATACATATAAATTAATATAATTTTCGAATCGTTGTAATCAATAAAATTATATCACGCGCGGTAAACAATATTCGACGGATATGAGAAATATGATGAACGATATGTTAGTTTTATATTAAATTATAAATGGCACACAAGGTACGTGTTAATATTGAATCTTAATTGCATCTATAATTCAATTCCATCATTTTGCCAGACATTTCGGGTATTTCACGTAAACTAATGTACATGCATATAACGATTCATTCAAATGTCACTTCATTTAATTCCAATTGGGGGCGACACTCGTATCTTTAGGTGTCATGGGAGATTAATCGAACCTTTCAATTCTACAGAATTACACAGCCATTTTTCAGAGACAGTACATTATAGTATGTATACAGTTTATAGGTTATATGACGTGTCTTGAAATTTTCAGAAAACTTTTCATATTTTTCATGGTTAGCATATATCGGGATACCCGCTTACTGATTCCTATACATATTGCAAACGGAGTATGGACTACGAGGAAGGCGACAGTTTTGACGATGCTGCATACCGCATACCCACGGGTACTATTTCCAACTAGATATATGCGCTTGACACGCCCGACGGGCATTTAAGGTTCTATTGAATTTCCTATGGTGTACTATCAATTTGACGAATTTCCTAGTAGCGGTTTTTGTCTAGTTATAGCTCTATATCATCAGAAGAGACAGTCGTTACATAAAAATAGCTTAAAGCTATAAGTATTTTTATGGGAACTTTGTCAATATTACTGTCCTCGATTAATGAGCCTGTGTTTGTTTTAATAGAATTCAGCTGTTTATTATATTAGGTTGGGACGAGACGATGTTTCCTGCCTTTTAAAAAATAAGCGTAAAAGTAACTATCCGATAATTGCTGGGTGATTTCGAATACAATTTTTACCATTGGATTGCCGGAGCGAATCGAGTGATTTATACTGAGTCCGGTTTGAATTTTCATAAAATTTACAGTTAGTCGCTGGCGGATGATTAACGGCAGAACTTCGAGGTAAAGAGGAAGTTACGTTATTGCGAATAAATGCTTATATAATATTATATTACATAACTGAGATTTTCTTCGAGATAAATATTGTGTATTTTACGTAACAGTATCGTGCTATATAAATTTCAAAAACTGTTATTCTTTATCGTTTTATGGCATACGCCACATTGTGAAACGCATCTCCCCAATTATTCAGCAAGCATTTCGCAATGATTACTAATACCCAGGCTAAAGATCACATCCTATCTCTCAACATACTTTGACTCATCCTAGACCGCATTACGCACCCTTATCCTAATCTATGCCAAAGTGCATTTCCGCAACCTTTGATACATTTACTCTAAACCAATAATTCCTTACGCCCCTAGCCTGCGGATTTTGGCTATATATATCACACACCAGAATGCTCATCATGCTCAGTCTTACTCTAAACTCAACCATATCGCGCAAAATTATTACCATAAGAGATCTTGCTGAAATTACAATACTCTACAAAATAAACCCTTCGAGGTCAATATTCCAACCGTTCGTGCTTATTTCTTCCGAGGAAGATTTCCTTTCGAATATCATTCGAAATCCGAATCCCGAGCCTGGATTTCACGCTACGAATAGTTTTGCCTAGAAACCAAACTATAACAATCGGATGCTCGATTTTACTAAAGGCCATTCTACAATGCAACGGGATACGTATCGCGGAACGTATAAGCGGAGCGATATTCAACTTTATATTTCCCTAATTCC